>JAJIBD010023787.1:0-147421 GCA_021461705.1 Cryptotis parvus | reverse complement strand
CGCTGGGAAACTGCCTCTCACGACCAGATCAACAGAGCAAAGCCAGTTAGAGCCCAGGTAGGCGGCTCCAAGAG
The DNA here is from genome assembly GCA_021461705.1 of Cryptotis parvus. Lineage (NCBI taxonomy): Eukaryota > Metazoa > Chordata > Mammalia > Eulipotyphla > Soricidae > Cryptotis > Cryptotis parvus. The sequence goes on along the minus strand of JAJIBD010023787.1, from coordinate 147,347 downwards.
GCGGGAATCACTGGGAAGTCGTCAGATGGAGGCGTGGTCATCCCTTCCCCCTCCATCTTGTGGAGCCTGGTGGTCCTGCCGGGAGCTGCACCGGGCCAGCAGACAGGGCCTCACGGACGGCTGGGGAGGCTGGCGCTCGGCTCGCGCCGGGCCTAGCTGACCATGGAACCCCGAGGAGGACAGATGGGTTTTGGGAGTGGGCCCGTCGCCTCTGGGGGGTCCCGGAAGCAGCCGAATGAGACTCGCCCATCACACTAGCCACCATTTTTGCTGTCCGGACGCTGGGAAACTGCCTCACGACCAGATCAACAGAGCAAAGCCAGTTCGAGAGCCCAGGTCAGCGCGCCGCAAGCGGCCGCGTGGTCCACTAAAATAGTGAAACAGTAATGTCTTTTAATGCACTGCATTCCACGAAGAGCAGGAAAGTTTTTTGGGAAGGAGATATAAAGAGGAAAGAAATGACATACAGAACCCGCCAAGTGGTTGAGGTGTGGGAGGGGGAGGGAGGTGGGGACATTGGTGATGGGAGATGGTTTTTGGGGCGGAGGGTGCGTGTTGGAACACTGTAGCACCAAAGCTCTACATGAGCATCTTTCAATTAAAAAAAAAAGGTGGAATCTACCACAAACATGTGGGAATCAGTGGTTAGGTAAGACAGAGAAGGAACAGTGTGCTAATATTTGTCAAAAGTGATAATACCAGCCTAGAACTGAGCATTGAATATAGGAAAAAAGATATACATGATAATCTCTAAATGTATGTATTGCAATCCACAATGTGTAAGAGAAGAGAGAAAGAGAGAGAGAGAGAAGAGATAAAGAATTTGCCATAGAGGCAGGCTAGGGGGGGGGAGGGAAGTGGGGACATTGGTGGTGGGAAATGGGCACTGGTGGAGGGATAGGTGCTGGAACACTGTATGACGGAAACCCAAACATGAACATCTTTGTAATTGTATATCACATGGCGGTGTAATAAAATATTTTAAAAAAAAGTTAGTCAAAGGATCCTTTAGGTTAGATTCTCTTTGAAATATAATTCTACTTTAGTTGATGTTTGGGGGGTGTTTGGGGTAGGGCACATAAGTGGGTGATACTCAGGGCTGGTGATACTCAGGGGCTTCCTCCTGTCTCTGAACTCAGGGATTACTCCTGTGGGCTCAGGGGACCATGCGGGGTGCTAGGGATTGAACTCAGGTTAGCCATGTGGAAGGCAAGTGCTCTACCCACTGTACTATCACTCCGTTCCTACATCTATATTCTTTGGTTTGTTTTGTTTTCTCACACTCTCCCTTAGACTGAATTTTAAGTAACATAATGTGAGTCATCAGGGAGGGCCAAGGGTTTGAATACAAAGGAACCTAATTTTCTCTATACTGTCATCACATATCAGCTAAGATGATGCTGGGAAGAGAATAACAAGACACCGTTTTATGGGTGATGCTGCTGGAAAGGAGAGCCCTTTCCGAAGCACTCTGAGGTACACCTGCACCAGTCTAGCTCTCATTTACCGCCCTCTGCTCCACCTCTTCCACACCAAAATGCTTTCACTTCACGTGGGAATGATGATTTACAATTAACTCCAAATTCTTCTCAAAGAGACGTGAAAGTATACTGAGAGAGCTGAAAAATTAGCCTTTAGGCCCTGCAATGTGACCTAGTCCCTAGGATCTGAAACTGGGCAACCAAACATGGGCTATCACAAAAATGCCCTTAAAATGTGTTTAAAAAACTTTTGTTATTTACTATCAATAATGTTTTATTTGCATTCTTATTTCATATATCTATATATCTGGGGTAGCATAAAAATTTTTGTGTAAAATGGGGTCTCAGATTTAAAAAGTTCAACTAACCCAGACTTAGATCAATGATTATAATCACAACTTGCTATGTACACCAATACGTACACCATAGGCTAGTAGGCCAACGTGGAGCTCACTAGTAATACAGGTTTTGGTCGAGTTGGTTGCTAAAAAGAGAACTGACTGTACAGGCAACAAATGAATCTACTTATCATGAATATGCCAGTCGTTCTCCCCCATGTGCTTCACATCAGTCTTTCAAAACCGAGAACAAACAGAAAAAAATTTCAGTATTCAAGGCATAGAGGGGTATAAGTTCTGAGCACAGCTAGACTCAGGTGCATTGTGGCTTTGAAGCTGACTGAATCTTAAGGAGGACAAGAGTGCTCTTGAAAAGCAATGCTTTTATCCTGGTTGCATAAAATGCTTCAAAAAGCCTGCTTAAATGGAATCACTAGAAGTGAGCTGGGGTACACAGGACACCTTGTTCTATAATCGGATTAGACCAGCATTTCTCAACCATGCCATATGACCCTGATTGGACCCCAGGATAATTCAAGGGGTCACAGGTGAAAGCTGCACAAAAGGGGGGGCCATGGCACAAAACTAAGAGGCCAACCAGGACCACAGCAAGGAAACAAGGTTGGAAGGGGTTGGACCATTTAACATCTTCCTCTGGATATACAAGCCTTCTGTGCTGCCTGTGAGTTCTTTATGAGATTCAGAGAACGAACACAGGAAATAGAGACTTAAAACTAAAGCACCTGACAGTCTGTCATTGGAATCAGAAATATAGAACCAGCTGTATCTCTGCCAAACTTCCCAAGGAGAGGCAGAGCTTGATGGAAAGAGAGGTGGTGAGGGGCTAAGTATATGGGCAGTGTGTGGAAGGATGGTCAAAGGCATTGCACTCAGCAGACTTTTCTGGATAAAACTTTCTGAATCTTTGGGTCAGAGCTTCACTTGGAAAACTCACTACAATGGAAACAGTGCACCTGCTTTTTAAATCCAGTGAAGCAAGGCAATATAAAAATTATGTACTTTATTCTTATTTCATCTTATATGGACTAAGCCATTATTTCCCCTTTTTGTTCTTCTATTTTGGGGCCATATCTGGTGGTGCTCATACTACTCTTGGTTTAGTGCTCAGGAGTCACTCCCTGCGGTGCTAGGAGAACCATGCAGTGATTGAGCTCTATTCTACTGCTTGCAAAGCAAGCACTCCATCCAACTGAGCTACCCCTTTGGCCCTTTAAGCTTCTTCATATCCATTCGTATTCCTTGATGCCACCCATAGTCAACTTTGAGGTGAAGTTGAATCCATGTTTCTCTCCAATTCAGACAGATAACAAGGTCTATGAATGTGCATCCAAGGTGAATTATGAGGGGGAAAAGGAAGGAAGGAAGGAAGGAAGGAAGGAAGGAAGGAAGGAAGGAAGGAAGGAAGGAAGGAAGGAAGGAAGGAAGGAGGGAGGAGGAGGGAGGGAGGGAGGGAGGGGGGAAGGAAGGGAGGAAGGAAGGAAGGAAGGAAGGAAGGAAGGAAGGAAGGAAGGAAGGAAGGAAGGCTGGCATGAAGGAAGGAAGGAAGGCTGGCAGGAAGGAAGGAAGGCTGGCAGGAAGGAAGGAAGGAAGGAAAGGAGGGAGGGAGAGAGGGAGAGAGGGAGGGAAAAGGAACGGAAGGGAAAGGAAGGGAAAGGAAGGAAAGGAAGGGAAGGGAAGGGAAGGGAAGGGAAGGAAGGGAAGGAAGAAAAAGGAATGAAGGAAGGAAAGAAGGTGCCCACTAAAAGTCAATGTCTTCTAATTATCTTCACTGTTCCTTTCACTTATCATAAAACATAGAAGTCACTTTATTGGAGCTGTGTATCTCATGGTGGTATAATAAAAAAAAATGGACAGAAAAAAGTCACTTTAAAATGCCAATTAAGTAGCAGTTTTGTTCTGGGGTGTTAGGAGATTTCTGGAGCTTCTCATGTTTTCTGAGCCATTTGTTGAAGGAGACTGAGACCAATTCAAGCCACCATTCAGCAGCTTATGTTGGTGAGCCACTGGTTTAACCACACCTTTCCTGGGCTGGTCACCAGCTCAACACACACCATAAATCATTACCTGGCAGCAATAAATACTAGATGACAGAGTTCCCAGTGCCATTGAGAAACTGAAAAGACTCACCATATAAACTACAAGGGAACTTGAAACTGCATAAAGATGAATAAAATGGCATTTGGGATAGAGTTTCAGGTGAGCTGAAGAGGCTAGTCCCAGCTGCCATATGCACTTTGAGAAATTACTCTGAGCCATATTTCAAACACAGTGATACTCAGTGCGTCTATAATTCACTCTCAGCAGTGATGTAGTGTTACACTGATTGGAGGCCGTCTGTCAAGATCATGTCTATAATGTTTTAACTCTTTGCTGAAGTCTTACAGGAATAAAAAACTAAAGCAGATGTTGAACATGGCAAATCGGATTGCTGTTCTTCCATCACTATCCCTCACTATTTGACTCTGACATCTTCATACTCCGCCTAGGATTTTCTTCCTCTTACTATTTAAAGGATATGTTTTGAATATGTATTTTTAAGAGCAAGTTTAATAAAACTTTCATGCTAAATTGGGCCAGAGAGACAGTATGGTCGGGAAGGAGCTTTCCTTGCACACAGCCAATTACAGTTCAATCTCTGGCACCACATATGGTTCCCTGAGCACCATCAGGAGTACTCCCTGAACACAGAGCCAGGCGGAAGCCCTGAGTATCACCAGGTGTGACCCAAAAACAAAGAAAGTAAAATCATGCTAGATTGTGGGTAGTTGTTCTAAGATTCTTTGCTATATATTTAGTTTTTTTAAATTATTTTTATTAAGGCAATGGGATTTTCATATTTGCTACGTATTTTAAACATTTTATTTAAACATAAATTTTTGGGAAGAGAATCATTTCCTAAGCTTTCATAATGAAAATACATTTGATTTAATCAGTTACCTATTTCACTCATAAAGTGAAAGGTGATATTTCAGATTCCAAGCGATCTATCTTTCTACTTTGTCTTGTGCTGAACTCATTTCTCAGAAGCATCCTATGAAGGGAACCTGACTCTGTTGGGGGGAGGGACTCCCTTCCAACATCTCTGCATTAACCAGAGCCTGCACCTTCTCCAGCTACTAAACTTTTTCCTTACTTTTCTTTAGTAAGAGATATTTCTTAGCCTGCTCAATCCACATAAACCCTATCATGTCATTTTCATTTCTTTGAATCAACAGTCCCTATTTTTTAAAAATCTATGCCATCTGTCCATTTTATAATACTATGGACAGTAACACAATTTAATTATATTGGTTTAGCCACTTTTTTTCCAGAGTACATACTGAGATTTTTCCACGTACACCTTTAGAGCTGGTTCAAATATGATGGAATTTTGAAGCTTGATTGGGTCCCAAAGGTTAAAGTTAATGTTCCATTATTTGAGCACTCTTAGTTCTGTGTAAGCTATTCTACATAACATATTCCCTGCACTTTTGTTAAGGGCATCATTCCTGTCAGACCATAACTCATAAAAGTACTAGAATTTTTCATGATGAATGGCAGAAGCAAGCTATAACAAGTTCTCAGAAGTGGATGATATCACACATTTTATAATGCACAAATAGCTTCAGGTATTTAAGTACTTAATATACTTTATTGAAAAGCTAAAGATAATACATACATACAGTATTAAAACACACATAATGTTTGTACACTAAACTTTCGGGGTAACTTTAAAATTTATGTATTTTCATGTGTTTATAGAGGTGTGGGTTTGCTGAGGATTGAACCCAGGTCTCCAACACGCAAGGCATAAATCTTACCTAACTGATCCATATTCCTGGCCCTTGAAATCTGTTTTTAATGGTTTTTATGGTTTGGGGTCACAGCTGGATGTACTCAAGGTTTACGCTTTGTTCTGCTCGGGAATCACTCCAAGTGAGAAGCAGGGACCATAAGGACTCTGGGTCCGCCACATGTAAGGCAAGGGCCCTGCGCGACTGTATTATGGCCCTTATTCACTGTAAGTAAGTACAGATACTCACTGTATCTGGCCTTTAAATCTAAAGACAGAGACACTTTTTAAAACAAGCTCGGCAATAATTCTAAGATCAGTAATGCCTTTCAGAATTAATGATTTCCTAAGATTTTTATTTCAGAGAAGGCTAGAAATACTTTCTTAACTGCTTACTTCAGATTAACATTAATAAAAGGTAATGAGACTAGGTAGATTAAATATTCATAAAGGGGGGCTGGAGCAATAGCACAGAGGGTAGGGCGTTTGCCTTGCATGCGGCCAAACTGGGTTCTATCCCCGACATCCCATATGGTCCCCCCAAGTACTGCCAGGAGTAATTCCTGAGCAAAGAGCCAGGAGTAATCCCTGAGCATTGTCGGGTGTGACCCCAAAAAAACAACAAAAAACTCCAAAAAATAAATATTCATAAAGGGTTTCTCCAAAGGATTATTTTCTTTCAGAGTTGATTGATTCAAGATACTGCAGATGAACACCTATCCGTTTAAGATAATTTCTTTTCTTTTTTTTTTTTGTGGGGGTGGGAATTTACACTCAATAGTGCTCAGTAATCACTCCTGTCAGTGCTCAGAAGACTGTATAGAATGCCAGGGATCAAAGTTGGGTCAGCCACAAATAAAGCAATATCTCTCCAGCCCCTTAGATGATTACTTGAAAGCAGAAATCAGTGCAGTTTCAACTGGAATCAGAGAACTGAAAATAGTTTGGCATCTTCTGCAGCAAAGCTTATGTAGTATAATTGTCTACATAAATAAGCTTTGAAGAAATTATAAATATGAAGCTATCAATATGATACATATATAATGTATAAATAGTGGGCATGTCAACAAATCAGAAATGATTAAGCCTTGATTTATTCAATCAGAATGAGAGTCAGGCCAGAAACATCTCTACTTCATTACCAGAAGCTCTGTTTTCATGTTAGAATATTTGACTATAAGAAAGTAAGTAAAAGTAGCATATAAATGTAGTCGAAGCAAGCACAGCCTCAGGCTTTGCTAAAACTGAGTTTAAATTTAACTTTACTACCTCTTAGTTTCGTAATCTGAGAAAGCTATCCTCAATATCCCTTGAGTACCCTCAGAAGATTGCCATGATTTTATATAGGACACATGAATATTATTTATACAAGATATATAAAATGTACAGTATATATAAAATTTCTAATCGATGTATAACATAACATAGTTAGAGCTTTAATCAGGGGCTAGAGAGATGGCACAAGAGCTGAGGTGCTAGTACCACATGTGGCTGACCCTAGTTCAGTGCTTGGTGCCACATATGGTCCCCGAGAACCCAGAGGTTTTTCCTGAGAAAAGTCAGAAATAGCCCATGAAGACCACCAGGGGTGGTCTTCACACAAAAACAAATTGAATAAAATTATAGTTACATATTTCATATTCCTGAAGCAACCAGATGTACCATTGGCTACATTGGCACGTGATAGGGTCAAATGGAAATGTTACTGGCACCCGCTCAAGCAAATCGATGAATAACGGAATTCAAGTAATCAAGTGATAGTTATATCTCCTTCTATTTCAACCTTTTATCTTTTAACTCTGAAAGAAAAGCATACCTAAACCTTTGTGACTAATTGCTAATTATTTAGAAAAGGTAAAAACTATTTGTGGATGTCAGAAAAACGAAATTATGAAATTTACCTGCAAATGGATAGACATGGAGACTATCATGCTGAGTGAAATTAGTCAGAAGGAAAAGGACAGATATAGAATGCCTGCATTCATTAATAGGATATAAATAGATACCAGTGTTTCACTAAGTGTGGGAAATGGTAATGGCAGATTAAAACTCACCATTGAATATACACAAAGAGACTTAAGTGATAAACTCTAAATATCTGCAGGGCTAGCCACAATGTGTAAAAGAAGAGGGAGAGAGATGCAGAGACAGAGAGAGAGAGAGAAAGAGAGAAATGGGGCTACCTGCTATTGAGGTAGCCTGGGGTGGAGTGGGAGGGGTGGGGTACATTGGTGGTGGAAATGGGGCACTGGTGGAGGGATGGGTGCTGGAATACTGTATTACCTAGAACCAATTATGAACACCTTTGTAATTGCATGTCTCATGGTGGTATAATAAAAAATTTTTTAAAAAAGACAATACTAGCCTAGAACTAAGCATTGAATATAGGCAAAGGGATACACATGATACCTCAATGTATGTATTGCAAACCACAATGTGTAAGAGAAGGAAGAGAGAGAGAGAAAGAGAGATAAAGAAAAAGAAAAGAGATAAAGAAAGAGCCTGCTATAGAAGCAGGCTGGGGAGGAGAGAGGGAGTTGGGGACATTGGTGGTGGGAAATGGATACCCATGGATATGGGTGCTGGAACACTGTATGACTGAAAACCAAACATGACCATCTTTGTAATTGTATATCTCTTGGTAATATAGTAAAATATTAAATACAAAAACAGCTATTTGTGGAAATCTTTCAGAGGAGTATATTTTTATTCAGATTATTTAAAGATATTTTGCAAGGAAAAATACTTTTTTTCAGCATGTTATTTTGAATCCTTCTCAAGAGAAGAAGCTAGATTTCCAGAATGTCCCATATGAAGAAGTCAAGAAAGAACAAATATCACTAGTCCCAGAGATTTTACAAATTAAAGTTGTGATTCCGTATTGATGTAGTATAATAAACACTAGGCCTAGATATTTCTTTCAAAGACTGAATTATACAATATACATACAATGCTGAGACAGACATGAAAACCTTATTATTTGCAAAAGATGCTTTTCAGTTCTCTGCATCCTGTCACACAAGATGAATGTTCTTCTTAAAATAAAGTTCCCATGGGAACATTTGAAAGTAGAGAATATGACTTAAAAATATCCTTCAAAGGGCATAAATTGGATTAAAAGGAATGTCTCCATTTATAAGCAAGTAATTTTCATTTGAAAAACATTTCAAATTATATTCAGAAGAGTTCTTTGTTTTTGTTTTGTTTTCTTAAGCGAAGAATATAGTTAATTTTCTTACATAATTAATTTAAATCCATGGCTTCTGATGTTGAGTATGTATTTGATGGCGCCTCTCTTCATACAAGAAGTTGTGAGTTTCCTGATTATTCCATATTAGTTTCCACACTCCCAGTGATTTCTGTTGGAGTGCTTTTCATAATTACATGTACTTCATTCTTTCTTATTTGCCTAGTTTTTTAAAGGTGCCTGAGATTGAACCCAAAACTTTAAACATACAGGCAAGTGCTCTACCGCCAAGCTACATCCCTAGCCCCCAAAGTATATATACTTAAGTGATATTTAGGAAAATTCAAGATTTGGACTGGCTTTTTTTTTTTTTTTTGCTTTTTTGGGTCACACCTGGCAAAGCTCAGGGGGTTACTCCTGGCTCTGCACTCAGGGATTACTCCTGGAGGTGCTCAGAGGACCATATGGGATGCTGGGGATAGGAACCGGGTCGGCCGTTGCAAGGCAAACACCCTACCCGCTATGCTATTGCTCCAGCTCCTGGCATTTTCTGTTAATAAAAATATATCCTACTTAATGTACACTAGTGAAGGGATGGGTGATGGAGCATTGAATGACTGAAACTCAATCATGAACAACTTTGTAACTGTGTATCTCACTGTGATTGAAATATATATAATTTATATATATAATTTATATATATATAATTTATATATATATATGTCTCTCTCTTTAGATTTAAGGGCCATAGATAGTACAGTGTATAGAGCCCTTGCCTGGTGAGGGGAGAACATATATGTATATGTATATGTACATAACATACATATGTATATATATCCCATCTAATATAAAGTGAAGGAAAGATAGATTTCAGAGTGCAAAGATCTTTGTTCTCCTTTCTGAACAGTGATAAAATAATGTTTTTCAATTGAACTTTTCTATGAGAAAATTAACACTTGAAACAAGCAGTTTCAAATAGATGAATTCATTGTGTATGTAACAAGCATACGTTCTAATCTTCACAAAGGCAGGGAATCCTTACTATACCCAAAAATGAAGAGAACTTTTCACTATAGGTACAGTTCATTAAAAATAATTCCAATATTTATAGCACAAGTCAAGCATAGAAATTGAGGCTATATGTGATCTTACAGATTGACTATCCAATTTTTCACTGGAGTGGGATATAAGCTAAGCCAGGGAGGTGAAGGAACTTAGGGTTACACAGTGTAAGAGTCAGGAAAAATGTAGGTTTACTGATACATACCCAGTAGCTGTGTAGATTTTTACAAATAAACTACACACCCACAGTGTTTTATGGAGGTTATTCAAACTATAGAAACTGTTGATGTGAGTCATTAGAGACCACAGGCCACTTCTCTATGGGAACTTACCTTCAGTATTAGAAATGGGGGTACTGTCACATTTCCTTTCACACTGTTGCATCGAGGGAGGCCGAGCGTTTTCAGGACAGTCACTGGATGCCTGTCCAGTGTAGGAGAGACATTGCACAGTCCGCATCTGCTGTCCAAGGCCACATTGAGCAGAACACTAAACCCCAAAACACAGAAACAAAATGCTTATCTCAGTGATTTTAGGAGGTAAAAATATATAATTATATAATGTATATGTTCTAAATGTATATATAGAACATTTATATCAGTATGACTGTGACTACATATAATCTGAATGACTATGACTATATATAGGCATATATAGTCAGTCATATATAGTCATATATAGTCATAGTCATATATATTGATTGATCCGTCTAACCACATCTTTATCTGTTATCTGCCTACCTATCAACTTTTGAGGCTAATATAGTGGAGTGTCTTATTAGGTCATTCTACTATAGATGGAAATGGTTTGGAAACTCAAAGATCATGTTACTACCCTAAGAAAATTGAAGTTAGAAAGATCCTAGCCAAAAATAGGTGGAGATATCTTAGACTATTATTACAACAGTTCCAAATGGGGACTGTAAGCTCTACCAAGAGTATGATGAGAACATCTTCATGATGAATATAGAACAATTAAAGATATTTATGTAGAATAATTAAAGACAGGGATGTTAATTGCTGCCTACTGACAGACTTGTAGAGCATCAACATGACAGCCTATTGCCGTGTTCTATATCTGATCAAAATGTTAGATCAGGATAAGAGTAACAGTTGCTATGGGCTGGATGATGATGTTTAGTTTGTTTTGTTTTAAAAACAAAATACCATGGGGCCAAGTGATAGCACAGTGGGTAGGGCATTTGCCTTCCATGTGGCCGACCCAGGTTCGATTCCCCGGCATTCCATATGGTCCCCTGAGCACCGCCAGGAGTAAATCCTGAGTGCAGAGCCAGGGATAACCCCTGAGCATTGCCAGGTGTGACCCAAAAAGGGAAAAAAAATGCCTATTTTGCTTAAATAAGTACCTTGAGTTTCTAAAGGACTGTCACACAAATCAGAATGACTGCCTCTCTTTTCTGATCTGCTGGGAATTCATTAACTGCAGAGTTAAAGCTACTCTCAGTGAGAGAGAAAGAGAAAGAGAGAGAGAGAGTGAGAGAGAGAAAAGAGGTAAAGTGCCTGCCATAAAGGCAGGCTGGGGGGCAGGAGGGAGGGAATCTGGGGACATTGGTGGTGGGAAATGGGCACTGATGGAGGGATGGGTGCTGGAACACTGTATGACTGAAACCCAGACATGAACATCTTTGTAATTGTATATCTCACAGTGGTAGAATAAAATATTAAAAATAAAAAAAATAAAACTAAAGCTTTCTTATCTAACAACAACAGGAAAAAGTTACTCTCAGTGACTTAGATTAGCTGGGGCCAATCAGTTATCCAGGCAGAGGAATAAAACGGCACCTGTTCTTTGAGCCTACCACCCCAAATACCAGAAGGTCTGTGAGATTAGGGATAAAAGTCAACAGGAGTTATCTGAAGCCAAGAAAGACAATGGTGATGTTTACAAGGTAAACAAACTGGGGCTCTGTTGGATTTCTTCATAAAAACTCTCAAAGCACTTAAAGAGCTTCTTAATAAAAACTCACAAAGCACTTAGAGAACAAGTACCAACGGAAAACCATTGACACTTCCAGCTTTAAATTTCTAAATAAAAATAGATAGATAAGTGCACCATAAAAAGATGTATTAAAGCACCTGTGGGAAGAAAAAGGTATTTTCACTGGCTAGTTTTGTTTTTTATTTTGCTTTGGGGCCATACCCAGCAGTTTTCAGGACTTACTCATAGATCCGCTCTCAGGGATAACTTGCCCAGGAGATCACAGGCAAGGTCAGAGAGTGAATTTGGGCTGGCTGTATGCAAGCCAAGTGCTTTATAGACTGTACTATCTCTCTAGCCTCTATTCACTGGCTAGGGTCATATTAGGAAGTCAACTGAAAATTTATACTGGTATAAAATACCTTGATAACACTTAGATGAGTCTAAACTGTAACTTAGTGAAATCACTAGCATGCAAAATCTCTCAAGCAATCATTATCTAGTGGAGAAGAGTAACAAAAAATATATAAGGAAAGAAATTCCTACTTAGTTTAAACAAAAATTATGAGTCTGTCTGTACTGATCTTACACAGTATAACCTTAACCTTAGTTCTTTGCTGTGAAACTGTTCTACAGCGAGCACCTGCATAAAATGCTTAACCTAACTGTCCACATTGCACTTAAGTACTTCATAAACTAAATGTCATACAAATTATTATTTATTATACAGATTCAAATGTTGATTATTTTCTGCATTTACTTTATTTTTGCTGTGGTTGAACAACAGAGTAAGTATATTTATTTATTTTCTGGAAACTTGAAAATTCATTATCCTCTCTCAACTATAACAAAAGAGGTGTCTAAAAACTGCTAAACTACGGCAGTATTGACTTTTTATCCAGCCTTTAGCAGGTATTTCTCTGAAATGCAATTTTAAATAATGACAGGTCAACTAATGATATAGTTATATTTTATTTACTCAAATCTCAGACATTTTCAGAGGACTCACTACAAGGGTTAATTACAAAACCACAGGAAGGGGCTTTAATTTCAGAGATGTACTTTCTGCAGGATTTAAAAATGTTCTTTATAATGCTCAAAAGAAATGTCCTTAATTTTCCTTTATTCAAGTACACCAATTTTTAAGGGTTTATGGTTGCCTTTAGCAAATAGTATAATTTCAAAGTGAGAAAATTGGAAGAACAAATTGGAATTAAAAAAATAGAATGAGTGTCACATAGAAATACATAACCAAAGCCCTAAACTCTTGCATCTAATTCATAACATCCATTAAATAAACCCACTGAGTGAGTCTGAGTACATTGCTCAGAGACCACAATCCCATTATCAAGCTAGTTACAGCTCCCACATCTTTCGGTCAGACTGAGGCGTTATTTTGCAAGGAAAAATGAAGACATTAGTGTCACTGATTTATCTTTTAGTTAAGAGAGTTGGAATTAGAATTCAAAGTTTTGGTAATTTGTTCAAATCTCTGGCCATCTAGACAATTTATCTTAATTTCAATATAAATGCTGGAATCCACGGAGTCAGGATGTGGGGACAGTACAGGTGTGGGAGAGATTAGTGTGTCCTATGGCCACAGACACACTCTGAGCTTTGTTCGCACACAAGAATCATAGCTAAATTTCTGTGTCTTGTTACTCCTCTCTTGAGTTCTTACAATAACCATTCAGGAAGCTCCAGTGTCTCAAGGTGCTCCTTCAGCTGGAATCCACAGTGCGGCAGCCTTACCTGGCCCCAGTCTCCCGTCACCCAGCGTGGGAGGGCAGCGGCCCAGGCTGCAGCGGATACGGACAGGGGGTTTGCTCTCCTCCGGACACTGGGCAGCTGGGAATGTTTTAGACAGGTCACTACTCTTGCACAGAACAATTCGATGCTTGAATCCTGGACCACACTTGGGAGTGCACTAGAAGTAAAATAAATACTAGTAAAGAAAAACAGTCTAAAGAACGGAAAAAATTTGAGAAATCTTTTTTAAAGAAAGTGTGTGTGTGTGTCTATACTCTGCATACACAATACATTCTACGCAGTCTCACAGATAGGAATATTCCTGAAGATTTTTTTGAGCAGACCTACTTTTTATCCTTTTCCCCTAAGGTCTTTAAGAGATAAATACAATGTTTGCTTTTTTCATAGCTAATATATTTCCTTCCTTCCTCCCGTCCTCCCTCCCTCCCTCCCTCCCTTCCTTCATTCCTCCCTCCCTTCCTTCCTTTCTCCCCTCCCTCCCTCCCTCCCTCCCCTCCCTCCCTCCCTTCCTTCCTTCCTTCCTTCCTTCCTTCCTTCCTTCCTTCCTTCCTTCCTTCCTTCCTTCCTTCCTTCCGGACTTTTACCATCCATCAGATAAACATAATGCATTTGACAGCTTTTCAGTTACACTAGCCAATTTGTAATGAGAATAAAGGTGCTTCTTCCTGAGTCACACAACTGTCACTGACATCTTATCCAGGTTATGGAACGCTGTTTCTAGAATCACCTATTTAAGGTGACTAAAGAAAGCCCTCCAACATTGTTGCTTGTGCTCCAGAGCCCTTTCTTAAAATCTGTAATTCTTCACTGTCAGGTACATACCATTCATATTAACCATCGTATTTTGAAGTCCTGTTTCTATAGCTAAAAAGAAAACTAAAAACCATTTCTGGATCCTCTATAGGATCTATACCAGACAGGAGGGGTGGAGAGGAGCGACAAGTATAAACTGTGTGAGGGGGATGAACAACATAAATAAATTCCTGTGTTCTTAATCCCCATTTGTCTCTTTCTTAACTATGGACATACATGTGCTTCCATCACTAACAGTGCTCAGACCTCATTCCTTTCTATGTGCTCAGAAATCACTCCCCGCTGTGCTTAGGGACCATGTGTAATGCCATGTGCAAGGCAAATGCCTTAATCTCTCTACTATCTCTCTGATGCCATCATTTGTTTTATTATTTATAAAGGTCCACCTGCACACCAGGATTCAGCAGTGGGCATTACTATGCTTTCTGTCTTATTCTTTTTTGTCTTATGCTTTTTCTGTCCTCTCCCCACCCCCTCACCGCCAAAATGCATCCATCTACTATAATATGTATATATCTGAAAATATGATTTTAATTCAACACTAGGTAAATGAAGACACACTAGTTGCAGAATTAGAGGTACTTTTGTCAGGGGAAATTATTGAGTCTGATGCATAGATTAGAAAAGGAAAAAAGGAATTTTACTTTCCTTGTGAAACCCAAGTTTTCCATGATCGCTTCATCACAATGGAAGCTAAAGCAGAATTTATTTCCTCCAACTGTGAAAAAAGTTTTCAGATGCATTTTGAAGTAGGACAGTATCAGTTCTTTCCAAGATGACTCCAAAGGAGCCATTTAGTTTGGAACTTGGAGATCAGATTCCTGATCCCATTTCTCCTTTTCACAGCCAAATCAATATGCTATTTCCAGCTGCTGCCTCACTCTTCATATAATTAATCACAGTTTCAATTAAGCCCAAAGTCTCTTGCTCTCAGATCTGCTGCTCTCTGTTTTCACTGCCATGAACCTCACTTCAGAAAATAGCGTTTTCTATGTTTGGTTTTGCAATGATTCTCTAATAGATCTCTGTTTCTTGCTCTTAGCTCATCCAATTTAGTCTCTAAAGTACAAGTCCAACTATATTCTATTCTGATTAAAAAAGAAAAAATCTCTCAAGGGATCCCTGTTATAGTTAAGACAAACATTCAAACTCCACCCCCCATTTTAGGGACACACCAGTGATGCTCAAGAATTATCCTGGCTCTTCATCCAGGAAATAACTCCTGGTAGTTCTCAGGGACCACATGGGATGCCAGGGATTGAATTCAGGTCAGCCATGTGCAAGGCAAATGCCCTCCCCACTTTCTTATCGCTCTGTCCCCTTAGACTTTTAGAAAGAGCCTACTATGCCCCAATAGGGAGACTTCACCTACATCTTCAGTCATCTCACAACATTAAATAATTTGCAATATTCCTAGAGCTAGTTAGGTATAAAGCTAGTGCAACACTTCTGCTGTTATCACCATGGTGTTTAATACTATTATTATTAGTAATAATAGCATTTTCCTTTAATAAACAAAATACACCACGGTCTTTGTGCTAAGTGCTCGGTTGCATAATCATCATAAACATTTCTTGCAATGGCTATTTTTTTTCCCCAAATGAGCAGAGAAGCTTCAAGTAAATGACCAGTAGAGTTAGCAGCTATAAGATAGTAATCTTGATGCTAAAGCCTGCTGAGTGTTCCCTGGACATTAGGTATTCTATACTATGTGCTTTTGCATATATTAACTTATTTAAGTCTTTCAACAATGCTATTACTTTATATTTCAAGAAATCAAGACATGCAAATATAAGTGATGCCCCAGTTTATGTCTCTGAAGCAGTCTCCACTTATGTCTGGTCTGGTTGTTGTAGCATCACATCAAATTCCCTCCATCTTCCATCCATTTAGAAGTCAAAACCTTACAGAATCTTCTTAATGTTTAATGTTACTTTTTCTAATAATGATACTACTATCTTCCATTTCATTAGAGTTTCACAATTTACTCCTTCATCAGAGTCAATAGAGCAAGTGGTAGAGTTGGAACTAAATCCTGAATCACTGAATGCATACTGTAGCTTCTAGTTGCAGCAGAGATAAAGTATGAGATCATATAGAAGTATTAATCATTATAAAAATACATTGATATAAGTTAGGAGAGGTAGAAGGGCTCAACAGACTTTAGGGAAACAGGCAGAATCCCATAGGCTTTAAAGGGTACTCAAATTGGATAATGAGTTACAATTAGTTTTCCATATTGGGAACATTTAATGAAAAATGCATTTGTGTCATTACCTTCCATACTTCACACTTCAAAAGCATGTGTCTGTATAACAAAGCCTAGGAAACAAACCTCTTGCTCATGCTAATATCTTTTTCCAGTAGCAAAAAAATCTCATTATTTGAAGACTGTAGTAGTATCTAGCCGTCTTTCCTAACAGCCTATGCCAAAGTTCTGCTTGCAATTAAGAGGGGCAGACAACGCAAGGACAGACTATTCTTTCATCTGTATATGAGAAATCCCCAAGAAACCAAAACAAAACCAAACAAATAAGATTGATAATAAGAAGAATAAAAACACTAGATAACATTCATATTTATTCCAGGTCAAGTGTGCTATTTGTCTGCCTGTCATAATCTAACTAATCCTCAGGGAAATCTCAGAATAAATTCATTTCACGCTCATGTTATAGATGGGAGAGTGGAACACTGAAAAGTATGGATAAATCCCAATGGCAGGTTCCTACTGGAATAAAACTCTAAAAAAGAAACACCCAAAGACAGTCTTCTATGAGATGATGTTCTGTTATATGCAAAACTGAACATGTTCTGAGGTAAAAAATCATTTTTCAAAAGTCTACAGCCAAAATTCCACTAAATAAGCCAAGCATATTTATTCTGATCCCACTGGAAGTAGAGAAATAATCAAGAAAGTTATTCTGCCACATTTTGAGTCAATGGATACATCAGCTCTGAGCCCCTCATATTTGGCCACAAACATCACATGTCTGTAGCCAAAATCTCAACTCTGCTCTTTGCAAATACTGCATTTTTAAAGGATGATAACAAAATTTAATGTCTAAAAATTGCCTGTAAAATTAATAATGTCTTAGGGATGCCACTTAGGACAGCTTCATTCTAAGTGGAACTTTATCCTGCAAATTCTTCCAACCTTACATCAGAGATGTTCAAGCAGAGATGGGCCTCAGCTTAATTTTATTTTTACTTCCACTCTCTGCTTTATTTAGTTACATTTCATCTTTGCCTCTTTTTAGCCCTCTGATAAGCAAATGTTTATTCATCTGACAGCCTCAGTTTTATTCAGCTATCTAAACAATAAATAAGCTCCAGAAAAGCAAGATGTAAGCATGATTACACACACAATTACCAGAATTTAACCTGTTTATGAATGTTTCAGGGTATTCTATAGTGGTCCTCTCTGGTCTAGACTTAAGCAGAGACTATATTTTTTGCACAGCGTTTGAGTATCTAGCAAAACATTTTTTAGTAATAATTATTAGTTATTTTCAGTAATAAAAATTCATTTTTAAGAATATTAAAGACAAATTAGTATTTGTTTGTTTTATTTTAGGGTCATATCTGATGATGATCATGGCTTACTCCAGGCTCTGGGCTCATTCCTGGTGGGGTTCAGGAGACCATATTGGATGCTGGGGATCAAACCAGAGTTGGTCATCTGCAAGACAGGTATGCTAACCACTGTACTATCTCTTCAGTCCCCAGCTTAAAGCCAAGTTATAAATATCAAATTTTATTCTATTCGTTCTCATAATCAACCCCTAGATAGCTGATAGAAGACAATATTTCAAATAGTATTTACTCGTTAGCAAAATTACTTCTCACTATTGCCAGTAAATATCCATTCTTCCTCTTTTATAATATATGCCAGAAACTCACAATTAAATTCTAACCAGATAATTTGGGGATTTTGTTCCCCCACCTCAATGAAAGAAATGAAGTTAAATAGAAGAGAAGTTAAAGCAAATAAACTTTAACTTATTGTTCTATGATCAAAAAGCAAAAACTACATTTTCAGAAATAAAATATTTGAAATCACACTAGGGAAAAAAGTTGTTTCTCATTTGTAAATGACAGAAAAAATCTGCTTTGGGGTTAGACTGAGTTCTCGTTGAATGGGGATTTACTATACTCAGTTGTAAAAGTAGAACCAAGGAACAATCAAGGTAAAAGTCAAAACTGTTGTCTAAACAAAACACAATTGCCTGCAGGTAGATACCTGACCTCAATTCATCTTAAGTGAGGTCATCCCACAGTAAGTCCTATAAAGCAAATAGAGCATGATGCTAGTCTTCCACTTGTGCCCCATAAGGGAAACAAACAAGCATCTTTGAATGACTACTCCGTGGGAGTCAAAGGAACGGTGTGGATATATCAAAAGAATGCCCTGGGATTGCTGGAATCTATCTCCTGAATGCAGCAATATTTTCAAGACTTACTTACCAAGAGAAGGCAAAAACCAAAACCCACTTAAATCCGACATAGCTTAAGTGATCTCAGAAAGACAAGACTACAGGAAATGGGGAGGTCCTTGCTCCCTTAGTCACACAAAGGTGGCCTAAACAGTGTATTCCCACCCAGCTAAAAGGTGACCCAAACAATGTATTCCACCACCAAACTAAAAGGGGTCCAATCAGTGTATCCCACTCAGCTGAGCTGGGTCCTTTTTTTCTCTTTTGCTATAAGCATAGGGTGGGTTTCACTGATCAGGAAAATAAAACAACACCTGGCATTGTAACAACAGAAATCTCATAGGAGAGCAGGAGCAAGGGGGAGGGGGAGTGGGGGGGAGACACGGTCAAAGGGTAAATTCCTCTCCTGCAGAAGGCCCCTTTGATCACTTTGTTCAGAAATCAATGTCTCTTCAAACTATTTACTTTTTTAAAAATTTAATTAATTATTTTATTGAATCACCATGTGATAGAAGGCTGTTCATGATCAGGTTTCAATCATACAAAGTTCCAACACCCATCCCTCTACCAGTGTACATTTCCCACCACCTTTTCCTGCTTGCCAACCCCCACCCTCCAGCCTGTCTCTATGGCAGGCACTTTCCTTCTTCCTCCTCTCCCTTCTGGCATTATGGTTTGCAACACAGATACTGAGAGGTTATCTATCATGTTTGTTCCTTTACCTACTTTCAGCACACAGTTCTTATCCAGAGTGATCATTTACAACTAGCTTTGTCATAGTGGTCCCTTCTCTCTCCCAAATGTCTTTTCCCCAAGCAAAAACATTTTACTTTTAAGCCTCTGAGAAAAGGGGCAGAGATCAGACCTAAGTAAGGGAATGGAAGGGTTACAGTATGTCCCTTCTTTGGAACACAAACAGAAGAAACTGTGTGGGCCAAAACCCAAAGTGTATTTCACCAGAATTTTGAAACAGTAAAGGCAGCTTTTTTGTTGTGTTTTATTTTTGGCCACACCCTGCAATGCTCACAGCTTACTCCTGGTTCTGTACTCAGGGATCACTCCTGGCAGACTCCAGGGACCATATTGAGTGCCAGGGACTGAACCCAGATCTGCTGTATACAAGGCATGTGCCCTACCCATTATACTATCATTCCGGCCCCAAAAGCAGCATTTCTGATCTACAATAAGCGTAGAATAACATTACTGCGCCGTTTTTAGAACTATCATTGCTGTTTTGGTTTGTTCTTGTTTTCTTTGAGGGCCACACTCAGCATCACTCAGGGTTTACCACTGTCTCTGCACTTCTGGCTAGATGGTGGACCATTTGGATTGCTGGGGAAACTAAGTCCCAGATTAGCCACGTGCAAGGCAAGCACCCTGCTACTGTACTCTCTCTCCAGCCCCAAATATCAATGCGTTGTTTGGGATTCATAGTCTCCACATGTGCAGGCCATTTCACTGTTCCACCTCTTCCCCAAGACGAGAGCAGTGATGTGATTAGATGCCCCTGAAGTTCCAAAGTTCACAGCGGGGAAGAGGCAGCCTCCCAGATTGCTGGCAAGCCTTTTTAGAGACTTCTGAACAAGTCACTTTTAAAAGTAGAGTAACTACAACCTACGTGAGGTCACATTTAGAAGACACCCTGCAAAAGGTAATTGCAAAGAAAAGATAACACTAATAGACATAAGCTATTTTTCATAGTGATGATATTTGATTGCTTTATGGTAAAAAAAAATAGAGTGTCAAAGAAAACTGTAGGTCAAGAGACCAATGTGACATAAGCCTGCACATGAAGAAGTTTGCGTGTTTCTGTGGTGGACAGAAGTTTCCTCGGACAGCTGCGTATGG
The DNA here is from genome assembly GCA_021461705.1 of Cryptotis parvus. Lineage (NCBI taxonomy): Eukaryota > Metazoa > Chordata > Mammalia > Eulipotyphla > Soricidae > Cryptotis > Cryptotis parvus. The sequence goes on along the minus strand of JAJIBD010023787.1, from coordinate 126,684 downwards.
ACTTGTGATTTTATGATTGTCTTCCTTTATATGATCAGTAACAATGACCTGGCTAAGTTAATAGTTTTCTGGCACATATTTATATAAAAGAACCCAGTAAAATCCAAAGACCTCCAGAAAAAAATGTCCTTATGAAAACTTAGGTTGGAGATTAAATGTAATGCTTGACTCCTTCCATCACATGAAACGTAATGCTTGACTCCTCATTCCATGAGACATGCACATGTACACCTTACTATAATCTACCTTTCCCAAAGAACCTGATGCTTACATAGTAGTGGTGTTTTATTTTTCTCCACTTTCTGTATAAGGATAATGTGAAATGGGCTTCAGTATTCAGGCCCTCTTACCATTCCCTACTTGATCCAATCTCACCTACTGTTTAATCTTTAAAATAAACTCTCTTCATCTTGCTCTTATCACATAATCTTTGTGTTTCTGTTGAATTCTTGCTCTCATCAGGAATATTTTCTCCAGCTTCCCTCTGATTTTCCCAACTTTAAATCTTATGAACCTCAACATTCAGTTCAACCCCGTCAGTTCTAACTCTATGGTTCTGAATTTCTGAAATTCATCCTACTCCATGGTTCTGAATTCATGGTTCTAAAATTCATGAATTCATGGAGTAGAAATTCATCCTACTCCATGGTACTGAATTCATGGTTCTGAAATTCATCCTACTCCATGGTACTGAATCATGGTTCTGAAATTCATCCTACTCCATGGTTCTGAATTTCCACATCACTAACACCTTTAGCTCAGGATCTCCCCCACCCCACCTCCATCGTTTTCTTAAACACTCTATTCTCTAGCTGTTTTCCAGATATATCTTATTTTCTTATCTTCTAAGATGTTTTTGTATCCTAGAAGATACTCCATAGTGTCTGTCCAATGTGCTCAGTGAGTGGTCCAATATGCTTCACGACAACCTAAAACTTTAAAATGGTTACAGCTAAGCATAGTTTAGTTTTCCAATAACACATTTGCTCTCATTATAAGCATCTATTTATAGACTTCAGTGGGTCTATAAATTGGACTTGGGCCCTGAATTACAAGTAATATAATTATTAATGTGCACACATCTAGGTTGTCTATTCCTCGTCAATGGATTTAGTCTTTCAAATGAATTTGGGAGGCAGCCTACCCACTAGGGGAACAGAAGAGATTGTGCTATTTTCCATAATTACTGAGCAAATGCTATCATGAAAATTTCTACACTTGACTGAAATACAAAGGAAAATTGTAGGCACAATATACTTTATGAAGCTGTACTATGGCCAGGAAACTTGGTAGAATACTCCCAATTCCTGCTAAATTTTCATGGATAACCACAAATGGTCATATTCTCCAATTCCATGTACCATCTTAAAAACAAGTCCTCTTGAGAGAGAAATGAAAATTGCCTACTATAGATGCAGGCTGGGGAGGGGGATATCATGGGACATTGATGGAGGGAGATGGGCACTGGTGGAGGGATGGGTGCTGGAACACTGTATGACTGAAACTCAAATATGAACACTTTTGTAACTGTATATCTCACGGTGGTATAATAAAATTTTTAAATAATTAATTAAAAAAAACAGGTTCTCTTTTAGCCCCGTGCTTCTAGCAAAATAAGGCCCCTCAGGCAGTAAAACAGATGAGGGAGTTGTTATAGGCAGAGGGAACTGGAGAATAATGTGTCTATTGGGGCACAAACTTATAAAGTCTATAGGAAAACCCAAAGCAAGTGCTACAATTTTCCCAGCAGGAAATGCATATGTTTTACTAATTTCACACATTTTCTCTTTAATATGTAATCAAGTACACATTCTTTTTCACATTAGCTACCACTACTATGTAAGCATCAGGCTCTTTGGGAAAGGTAGATTATAGTAAGGTGTACATGTGCATGTCTCATGGAATGAGGAGTCAAGCATTACGTTTCATGTGATGGAAGGAGTCAAGCATTACATTTAATCTCCAACCTAAGTTTTCATAAGGACATTTTTTCTGGAGGTCTTTGGATTTTACTGGGTTCTTTTATATTGATATGTGCCAGAAAACTATTAACTTAGCCAGGTCATTGTTACTGACCATATAAAGGAAGACAATCATAAAATCTGAATTTGACATTTTGCTATAAGTCTCAACTCCATATTTCTTCCCCAGATGCAATAGAAATATATATAAATTGTTTATAAACAGTTTATATATATAAACAGTTTATAAACAGTTTATATATATAAACAGTTTATATATATATTTATAAACAGTTTATATATATATATATCCCCTTTATAATCCCAGTTTATATATACACATCTCCCTTCTTGAGATGTGTACTTTCTCTCTCTCACTTTCCCTTCTCCTTCCCAGACCTAAAACCTCCATAATAAAATATGTTTCACTTCTAAATAAATAAATAAATAGACAGATAGAAAGATAAAATAAATAAATAAATAGATCAGATTCATGTCTAAGAATTAAGTAATTACACTTGGAGAAAGCATACAACAAATTGCTAATTCTGAGCCTCTGATGATACTCAAATAGCTGAGCTGAAGTGCCCATCATATGCATATTCACTGTGATAACTGAGTTACCATCATTTGAGTATCATTTGAAATCAAACTGATAAGAGTATTCCAGTTTTCTTGACCTCCATCATCCCAAGCCCTCTTCACTGTCTCACAATACAACATAACAAGGCCAAATTCACTGTCATGCAATCCTTACTTGTTGGGGTCTAAGACGCTCACATGCTCAAGTGTCCTTAATAGTAAATGCATCGGCACTGATAGTTAGGACATCTCTAAACATATAGCCTCAGATTTCCTTACTTCTGACCAGTCCAGAGCCACCCACTGAGGTGGACATGACTGGTTGTTGCAGAGCTCATTTTCGATAGGCCGGTGCGTTAAACAGCCACTGTAGTCCAGAGTCTCCTCCTCAGAAGGTCCAATCTTCCTGATGCAGAGCACTGCCCTGGAGCGCATTCCGCCATCACAGGTCTTGCTACACTCCAGCCAGTCCCCAATGAACCACCTGCAGCAAGAAGTGGGAGAAGTACAGAAAAGCATTTCTTCAGAACAAGTAACAAACAGAGCCAGAGATTTACAGACCAGGGAAGGGACTTTTATCAGTTGGGCCCATCCTTTCCTCAGAAGGGCTGGTAGACAAAATAAATGACACATAGATGTGATACTAAGGAAAAGTTTACTTACCAGTGGTTGTCTTCAAAAGAGTAGCAGATATTGGGGCCAGAGAAACAGAATAGCAGGTAAAGCATTTGCCTTGCACATGCCCAATCCAGGTTCAATCCCTGGGGTCCCCGATGGTTCCCCCAATTCCTACTAGAAGGGATCCCTGAATGCAGTGCCATAAGCAAGTCCTGAGGACCTTTGGGTGTGGCCCAAAAGGCAAAAAATAAAATAAATAAAACCAAAAGAATGCATAAAGGGTGTGTGACAGATAAAACCAAAGTTTAAATGACACAAGGTGGTTTTTAATACCTCTTGATTACTTTTCCTACTTAATTTCTAAAATGAGGACGAGGGCAGTGAAGGTGGTAAACTGCTTGCCTAGTTTCATTCCCTGGCTCCTTTGCAAGATAAATCAGTAAAAGTAAATAAATTTTGGGCTATGGAGATAGCTCACAAGGTGAGAGCACACGCTCTGCAGCAGGGACTGGTTCCATCCACAGCCCCTGTGGCTCCCTGAGCTCCATTGAGTGTGATCTCTAAGCACTGAGATGGGAGCAGCCACTGAGAATCACCAGATGTGGCCCCCAAAGCAGAAGTAGGTTGAGTAAAAAATTAATAAAATGAGGATAATACCAGTCCTGTGATCATCATGAAGATTAAGGGAAAGCACATGAAGCTCCCAATTTTGTGCTAATAAATGTTTAATAATTAGTTCTCCGTGGAAGGGAGTCCTGATTTGCTACATTGCTATTTTTGTGCTATAAGTACTTTACAGTGACTAATTGCTTTTCCTTTTTTTTTCTTTTTTGGTCACACCCAGTGATGCTCAGGGGTTACTCCTGGCTCTGCACTCAGGAATTACTCCTGGCGATGCTCAGGGGACCATTTGGGATGATAGGGATTGAATCTAAGTTGGCTGCATACAAGGCAAATGCCCTCCCCACTGTGCTATCACTTCAGCCCCTAATTTCAAGCAACACTTTCATAACTGAACATAAACAAGAGAGAGACGCTATTAGAGTTTTCTAGGAGTCAGTATTTGCTGGTTTCAGTTTGCCATCGACTATTTCTAAGCAGAATGATGTAGAGAGCAAATAAGAAACAGGAATATTTTATTACTGTGTCAAAGCAGTTTCTTCTACTAATAAGTCTTCTGTGTGAAGAAAAAAAGGAGCTGGGGATTTTTTTTTATTTTGAGAAACGAACATCAGGTTCTAGAAAACAATATTAAGGGCTTATTTGTTCTTACAGAGCAAAGAAGGCTCAGCTATTCCATCTTAAAGCAAAGTGCTGGGGCCAGAGCGATAGTCCAGTGGGTGGGGCATTTGCCTTGCACGCAGCCAACCCAGGTTCGATCCCTGGCATCCCATATGGTTCCCCGAGCACTGCCAGGAGTAATTTCTGAGTGCAGAGCCAGGAGTAACCCCTGAGCATTGCCGGGTGTGACCCAAAAAAAGCAAAAAATAAATAAATAAATAAATAAATAAATAAACAAAAAAACAAAGTGCTGGAGTCGTGGTTCAAGTGGTGGCCTTATAATGTGTGAGGTCCAGGGTTGGATTCCCACATTTTATAGTTCCTTGGAGGATGATGGCAGGGAGCATGCACAACCAGACATGAGTAACAACCCTACAGCAATAAAAAAGAACATCCATAATTAAAGCGAAGTCCTGAGGTACCTCTGTGAAAATACGGAGATTGTTTGCTTCGACACCTTTACTCCTAAACATAGTTCCTACACAGCTAGTGTGGGAAGAATCCCAAATGTCTTAACACAATGAACATGCTCAACATGTCTTAGATTTGTGGTTCTATCATTTTTTATTCTTAAAGTCAACTAGGTCTAGATTCCCTATTTATTGCCAACTCCAAGAATTTATTCATTTTTGACAAGCAATAGTAGAATCTAAGTCACAAGTGTGAGATCACAGGAATGTTTTCTTCAATTCATGATCACAAATCATGCAACTATCCTAGATGAACATGCTCTTGCTCTCAGGTGGGAGGTGACCCAAAGAGAAGAGTATGAAAACTTAAGAACAAATTTCTTAGGTTGAGGAGACAGAACAGGGGTTAAGGCACTTGCCTTACACAAGACAACTTGGGTTCAAACCCCCGCACCATTATATGGTTCCTGAAGCACTATCAGGAGTGACCCCTTAGCAAAGACCCAGGAGTAGGCCCTGAGAAATGCCAGATGTGACCGCTAAATTACCATCACCACCACCAAAAAATGAACACATTTCTCAGTCTCTAAGTTTAGCTCATTGCGTTAGTTTTTGTTGTTTGTTTGTGATCCCAGATATCAAACCCAGAGTCTCATAATACAAGGCAGGAACATTGTACAAGTTTTGTATGTAGAAAATACCTTAGTGAAGTTGGTGAAGTAGAATTCTAAATTTGAGGCTATGTTTAGCCAAATAACCACAATGGTCTTTGTTCATCATTACTGGTATCTCTACTTATAAAGGGATAGTACCACTTACAGTTATTGTTAAAAAAAAAAACTTAAAACCCACAAAACCAATTTCTTAACTTAAAATATATGTTGTCAACATCTAAAAAATTTTCATCCTGAAATTCATTTACAGAATGATAAATTAATCCTAAGTCTAAAAAAAAAAAAACTGACACTAACATTTTCCTGTCATTTTCCAAAGGAGATTTAAAGTGATTTTCATAGTTTTTCCATTTTTGCTTTCCACAAATGAACATGATCCCAAGCTGTTAGTGCCATTTTTGGTAAAGAGGAAAATGTGTACTGAGAGTAATAACTTGCATGCCAGCCACAGTGGAACTCTGATTCAATTCAGAATAGTGATTTCATCACAAAGATTAGGGAATAAAGCAGAAATGTGTGTAACTTAGCCACAACAGTTCCATCATACCACCTCTAGTCATAATCTTATTAGATCTTATAATGTCAGAGGGTCAAAGAACTTCAGATTAAACTCATGTACTCAGAGAACAGCAGTGATATAATAAGTATTGCTATTCTTTGCTTCAAGAGGCCAGTCACGCCTGCATTTTAATTTTTTGCCCTCTTCTGTTGTCTTAGCCTTGATGGATAACTTGGGCATTGCACTTGGAATGTATGAATGTTAAAAGTATTAACTATCCTCCCAATTTTTATTCTGGCGTGAACTCTGATTTCAAGCTTCTTAGTCAGTTCCTATGACATATTTATTGCTCACCAAAACATCCCTTCCCAGATATTTCCAAAGGATTAAATCACGCCCGAGTTAATGAGATAGCTTTGCCGTTTACTACTGCATCCACTTGTTTCAGTTTGGCCCCTTTCTTCTCTACTTTGGGCTGTGTCACTTCCACGCCTTCACTCCCTAAGCACTTGACCCTGTAATGACATCTCCCTGATTTCTCTCATTCCTTTTTCCTTCTTTAAGTTTGGTGGTAAAAAATATGAGCATAAAAATGCTCTCAGAAATATCGGCTGTTGAATCAGATGGTCTAAATCATACCAGAGCTGACCTTCTGCTGCTGCTCCACCATTCCAGGTGAGGCGTGGCTTGGCCGACATCACGGGGCCTAATCCAGAAGAGGAGGCTGAGCTCCTCCATTGCAGCAAGGTCCCAGCAGCCACCACACGACCGATGCCATATAAACAGACCAAGCCACAGCTCCTGACCTGCTCGTTGCTCTGCCTCAAGACAGATCTGCTCAATAAACGACCTGCTGCTCACAGTTACGCTTCCTGAGAACGATTCTTATCTAATTCTCCATCTTCTTTCAGGGGGTTTAACTACAAAAGACTCACCCCCATCATAGCCAGAACACTCGAAAACCAATGAGGAAAACATGTAGAAGACTAGCGGGCTAATGAAGGAACACAATATCACTGAAGACATAAATAACACTAATAAGTCCTTAGGCAATGTCTTTCTTGACCCCATCATGAGGATACTCAATCAGCTTAAGGAAATGATGACATAGGTAGTCAGCAAGGCACTAGAAAATATGAGCTTAAATTTTAAAATTAGGAGAATCAGAAAAGAATGTAGTGGGTGATATTAAAAACTCAATAGGAGCTCTGAATAGCAGAATAACAGAAACAGAGCAAAAAGATGAAAAAGCTCCAAGATGAGGAAGCAAGAAGCTGCTAGGAAACAGCAGAAGGTAGAAAACAGTCTGAAAAGAAATGAATAACATACCAGAGAACTATGGAATATATTCAAAGGAACAATACAAGAATGAACAAAGTCCCTGAATTACTGGAAGGCAAAAGTGAGGAAGAAACAATAGTCAAAGAAATCATGGATAAAAATTTCCCAGAACCAGGTATATAGACACCAAGACCTAAGAGGTCTAAAAAGCCCCAGCAAAAATAGAACCATCTAGGAAAACTACAAGACACATTTTACTCAAAATGAAAAATATCTAGAGATAAACACAGAACATTGAAAGAAGCAAGATCAGGGGCTAGGGCAATAGCACAGCACAGAAAGCATTTGCCTTGCACAAAGCCAACCCGGGTTCCCCAGCATCCCATATGGTCACTGAGCACTGCCAGGAGTAATTCCTGAGTGCAGTCAGGAGTAGCCCCTTAACCCCTGAGCATTGCTGCGTGTGACTCAAAAAAAGCAAAAAAAATAAATAAAAGCAAGATTTAGAAAAAGGAATTTATGTACAAAGGAGATCTCATAAGATGTACAGCAGATCTATCAAATGAGACTCTACGAGCCAGAGTAGTATGGAGGAATACAGTACAAAAAATCTCAACAAAAAGAATACCTGACCAAGAATAGTCTATCATTCAGAGCTGAAGGAATGATTCACACCCGTCCTTTATGGACAGACAATAATTTAAGGAATTCATAGCATCAAAACAAGTTTTGCAAGAAGTATTAACAGAGATTCTCTAAAGGACAGGACAAACTTCCTAACGTGTGGCATTGAATATGGCACTCATTAACAGTGAATATGGCTGTTCTCTGCTAGATTATGAATAGTATGTTTATTCCTGACTTGCTAAGGGATTTCATACATTTTTAATAAATGAATTAATATCTTGTTTATATCATTTAAAATCACTTAGCAATCAATCATCACAAACTGACTTTTTATTGATTTCTTTTCTTTCTTTTTTTTTGCTTTTTGGGTCACACCCGGCAATGCTCAGGGGCTACTCCTGGCTCTGCACTCAGGAATTACTCTTGGCTGTGCTTGGGGGACCATATGGGATGCCGGGATCAAACCCAGGCCGGCATGAGGCGGCGCATGCAAGGCAAAACGTCCTACCCGCTGGCTAACGCTCCAGCCCTGTATTGATTTGTTTTCTAATAATTCCTCTTGTCATTCTTTAAGTATTGTTATAGCAAGTAATATGAGCGTAAATTTGTTATATGCCTGCCGAGGGGGCAGGCTGTGATGTCAGAGGGAACCAGGGGATACTGTTAGTAGAATTTGTATTAGAACATTGTAAGTCTAAAAAAACCTCTATTATTAACAATTTTTAAATAATTGTCCTAATAAAAATCTAAAAAGTCATAAATAATACACAAGCTGCTTCTGAACCTTTGCCAACACCCAATAATTAATTGTCATCATCTTCACAAGTATCTTTATATCCATTATATGCTACAATTAAGGGATCTGGTTTAAAGTTGTTTAAAGAAAGAAAATTTTCTAGAAACTGAAACTAATATTAATTAGAAATCTCTATACCCTAAGCAATTCAGATACAAGATCCCTCCCAAAAACATGTAAAAAAAATTTGTGGCAACTTAGAACACGTCAATATAGCACAAAAATAAGAATATAAAAGCATCACTAGATGTCTGAAGTGTAATTTATAAAGTTAGTGAGGTCTGGTGTAATGGGAAAAACATTCCTGAAGATTGCATCCCCTCATCCTTAAATTGATGGGAGTTGACCTCCATGGTTTCTATGATTCCAAGTCTTAAACTTTGGAGTTTTATAGAGGACTGTCATAAATCTTTTTCTACACTTAAAAAAAAACAGATTATTAGTTGTTCATGGGTGAGGTGCAATGAGTCAAAATAACGTTGTTAAATATTGTATCATAAAAAAGATACTACTAAAAAAAAGTCCAAGTCTCCAGTAAAGAAGTTTTCCCCAGATTGGGGGAATATTCTTTAGCACAATTGCCTTTTCCTTTATTGTATTTAATATATGACCTTGTATCATAGTTATTTTAATATGTATTTGCCCAATTAGAGGATTCTTGTGAAACAGAATCATTCCACCCAAAGCACGGCACCTTCCACATTGCAACTGTTTCAGAAACTTTTCTTCTAAATGCATAGGCACAATATATAAACTGTATTATCATTGCTTTTCTGATTTTCACAAATTAAAAACTTCTGTACTAGATAAGCATCAGTATCTAGTGTTGCTAGATATCTGATGCTAGATCCACTTGAGATAACATAAAACAGAAATGTTCTTGATACTAAAAGAGGATAGTCAAAGCGGAACTCTGTGGCCTTTCCTGTTGGATTCCAACTCAGCATCCCCTCCTTTGGCATGAGTTTCCATCAGTCTTGTGCCTTGATAAAAACTTTTCCCTTTCCCTTCTCCAATGATTTAGGCCATGTTCTTTCTGTGAGGAGGGTAACACACCCAGCCAAGCTCAGGGCTTTTTCTTGCCTCTGCACTGAGGTATCATTCCTGATAAGGGCTTGGGGGACCATATGGCATGCCAGGGATTCATCTGGTAAGCTGTGAGTAAGGCAAACACCTGACTCACTGGACTATCTCTCCAGTCCCCAAAACCATATCCTGAATCCCAGCATTTTTACCTAGAAAATTATTATTTTTTTTTTGCCTTTTTGGGTCACATCCGGCAATGCTCAGGGGCTACTCCTGGCTCTGGACTCAGGAATTACTCCTGGCGGTGCTCGGGGGACCATATAGGATGCCGGGGATCGAACCCAGGCCGGCAGAGGCTGGCCGCGGGCAAGGCAAGCGCCCTACCGGCTGGGCTATCGCTCCAGCCCCTAGAAAATTATTCTTCTGGAATAATTTTTTCCTAAGTTCCTGGTCACACAACCATCCTGACCGATACTTTCTGTAATTGCATTGCTGCCACAGTACATTTGGGCTTTTTTCTCAGCAAGTTTGCTCTGACCCTTCAAAGTCGTCCAAATAGACACTATTATTATTCCTCCCAATGCCTCTTTTGTCTATTCTTAGTCTCCCATCAAGGATTTTTAATTTGCAACACAAGGAAGAATCATTCTGCATTCTATTTTCCATATCCTATAAGGTCTCTAATATGATTGTGACATGAGAAATATTGCACTGTTTTATAAAGGAATTCTAATTAAAAAACTATCATCAAAATTTCAATTAATGGTATGGGAAAAGCAATAATATTTTAAAATAAGTGCTGCATAAATCCTTTCCTCGAACATATATAGGCTTCAGACAAGATTACATTTCAAAAAACTACAACACAACAAACTTATTGGGGCTGGGGAGATAGTACAGTGGTTAGGGCTCATTTCACACTATTTTCTAATGCTTCAGCACTACCTGCATCCCCAATATTACCAGGGGCACAACTTCAAACTGTACTACACAGCGGTAGTAATTTAAACTGCTTGGTATTGGAGTAAAAACAGACCTGCGGACCTACGGGATAGAGTTGACTATCCTGACACACATCCTCTATATATGATTAGTTAATCTTTGATAAAGGAAATTTATCTTTAACAAATATTTGATAAAAAATATGCTCATGGTGGTATAATAAAATATTAATAAAAATATAAAGTGGAGTAAGGAAATCCTCTTCAACAATTGGTGTTGGGAAAACTGGGCAGCTACATGTTAAAATATTAAATGCAGACCTCTGTCTAATGCCATACACAAAAGGCAGATGAAAAGGGATTAAAGATCTCAATGTCAGACCTGAATCCATAAAGTTTATCGAAGAAACCATAGCAAATTCTTCTTCGACACTGAAACTAAAGGCATCTTCAAGAATGAAACACCACTGACAAAGCAGTGGAAGCAAAGATAAACATATGGGATCATATGAAACTGAGGAAAAACTTCTGTACCTCAAAAGAAATAATGACCAAGATATGACAGCCCACGAAGTGGGAAAGAATAATCACTCAATACCCATCTGATTAAGGGTTGATATCCAAGATACATAAGGTACCGGTAGAACTTCACAAGAAAAAAAAAAGCCAACTCCATCAAAACAAAAGTGGGGAGAAGAAATGAACAGAAACTCCCTCAAAGAAGAAATTTGAATGGCCAAAAGGCATATCAAAAATGCTCTTCATCACTAATCATCAGGGAGATACAAATCAAAACAATGAGATACCATCTCACACCCCAGAGACTGGCACACATTCGAAAGAGCAAGAACAACCAGTGCTGGCATGGATGAGGGGAGAAAAGGACTCTCATCCATTGTTGGTGGGAATGTTGACCGGTTCCTTTTGGAAAACAATGTGGACATTCCTCCAAAAACTAGAAATTCAACTCCCATTTGACCCATAGAGGTAGCCGGTGGGAAGGTGGAAGGAATTGGGGACATTAGGGTGGGAAATGGGCACGGGTGGAGGGGATGGGTGCTAGAACACTGTATGACTAAAAACCAAACATGAACATCTTTATAATTGTACTCTCATGGTGGTATAATAAAATATTATAAAAAAACAAAGCTAGAAATTAAGCTCCCATTTGACCCTGAAATGCCAATTCAGGGAATATAGCTCGGGAGACCAAACACACACAGTAGTAACACCATATGCACCTCTATGTTCATAGCAGCAGGATTCACTATAACCAGAATCTGGAAACAACCTGAGTGCCTGAGAACAGATGACTCGATAAAGAAACTATGGTAGATTTACACACTGAAATACTATTCAGCTATTAGAAAAAATAAAGTCACAAAATTTGCCTATAGATGGACATGACGTGCATCATGTTGAGTGAAATTAGTCAGAAGGAAAAGGACAGATATAGAATGGCTGCATTCATTTGTGGGATATAAAAAAAAAATCACATGAGACTAATATCCAAAGCCAGGTAAAACTGAGATCCAGAGTACTTGTCAGTAGTGGGAATCTCACACCACTGTTTTGGAGTCATAGTTTAGGTAAGATAGAGAAGGAACCAGTGTGTTAATTACTATTGGAAATGGTAACGCCAGATTAGAACTGAGCATTGAACATAGGCAAAAGGATATACGCAATAACCTCTAAATGTATGTATTGAGAGCCACAATGTGTAAGAGAAGGGAGAAAGAAAGAGAGAGAAGAGAGAAAGAGGGAAGGAAATGTGGGGACACCGGTGTTGGGAAATGCTCACTGGTGGAGGGATGGGTGCTAGAACACTGTATGACTGAAACCCAATCATAGCTTTGTAATTGCATATCTCATGGTGGTATAATAAAATTAAAAAAATATTAACAAGGGGCAGCCATGGAGGTGCTTGAGCACTGCTGGATGTGGCCCTAGAGAGCCAGGGTACCACTGAATTGACCCTGGTATCCTGTTACCACAGAGTCAAGCTACGTTGTCTCCTTGGACCTTCACTATGAACCTCCAGTGTTGCTGACTGAGAGCCCAGGGAGTGACTGAAAACTTACTCACGCTTATAACAAAACAGACAATTCTTTTATTCTCATAAAATTCCATGAACTTTTCTTTAGTTGAGTCTTATTATTCATAAGTTGTGTATTTATGAACTTGCCTATTGACTACTACTTTTTATTGGCTTTTTAGGAGTTACTCCTGGCTCTGCACTCAGGAATTACTCCTGGTGGTGTTCAAGGGACAATGGGATACTGGGTATCAAAGCTGGGTCAGCCGCATGCAAGACAGATACCCTCCCTTACTCCAGCCCCTCACTATTATATTTTTGCTAATTTCACATAATAACCCCTAAATGTATATATGGCAAACCACAATGTGTAAGAGGAAAGAGAGAGAAGAGAGAGAGAGAGAGAGAGAGAAGAGCAGGAGGAAAGAGTGCCTGCTATAGAGGCAGGCTGGGGGAAAGGGGAGGGAAACTAGGGACAATGATAGTGGGAAATGGGCACTGATGGAAGGATGGGTGCTGGAACACTGTATGACTGAAACCCAACCATGAATATCTTTGTAATTGTATATCTCACGGTGGTAAAATAAAAATTTTTAAAAAAAAAAAAAAAGTTAAATATAAATCAATAACAAGATTATAAATACTTCCTGAAGAAAAATTTTACAATGTGTCTCAAAGACTCATATAGTTCCATTTGAACCATAAATTCTATTCTTATTCATTAAGCAGAAGGGCAAAGGTTAATATTCATGCTGTGGATTCATACAGAATCAAAATCTAGGAGATGTTAAACTGTGGAAAAACAATTTAAATAAATAGTGGCATGCACTAAATGTTGTAGAATATGTTTAAAATTCAAAACATGTTGAGAAGCAACTATATAACATGAAAAATTGTGCAAAACTGCTTTGCTATGTATAGAAGGCTGCCTAGACAAAGAAAAAAAGACTAGAAATATATTAGTCAAAAGATTAAGTGATAATATAGAAATTATGGCTGCTCTGTCTTCTTTACACTTATTTGCTTTAAAAATATCTTGTATGGGATTAGAGCAATAGCACAGCTGGTAGGGCATTTGCCTTACACCACGGTCAACCCAGGTTCGATCCCGGCATCCCATATGGTCTCCTGAGCACCAACAGGAGTACTTCCTGAGCGAAGAGCCAGAAGTAACCCTCTGAGCATTGCTGGGTGTGGCCCAAAAAAGAAAAAAAAATACATTGTACTTTAATATATATTTCAAAACCCAAATATGGTTAGCATATCGTTATCATCTGAAATACCATCCCTTTTTCTTCTCTTTCACTTAAGGTTGTTATTGAATTTAGTAGTTTATGATTATTATCTCTATAATACCAGTTTCAACTTGTAAATCTCATACGCAAAAAATATGCTGAAAAATGAAGATTTTGTTTTTAATATCTGAGCTCAAAGGAAAACATAAGAAACTTAAAAGGAACTAAGAGGATGTGAACTAATAACGGGTAGTAACAACATGATCTCACCAGCGTGGGATACTGAGACGGAAAGCAAGGGAACAGACAAAAACAAATAAAAACAAATCCTTGGGCTCCAAAAGGCAGAGCTAAGGCTTAGAGAGAGGGAGGAGATGGGACTGTGGTTGACAGATATTGAACTGTTCGTGCTGGGTGTGGTGTGGTAACATATTCTGAAGAGCGTGGAAAATTGTGTCATTCAAACCAGTGATATGTCAACATAAAAATAACAAGTTTGACAATGTTATATTTTAAGTATAATTCTTTAATTTTTTCAAATAAGAAAACTGTGGTCTAAGTTTTCTCTTTCTGGGCTGGAGTGATAGCACGGCGGGTAGGGAGTTTGCCTTGCATGCGGCTGACCTGCGTTCAATCCAGCCGTTCAATCCCTGGCATCTCATATGGCCCCCTGAGCACCACCAGGAGTAATTCCTGAATGAAGAGCCATGAGTAACCCCTGAGCATTGGCGGGTATGACCCCAAAAAAGCAAAAAAAACAACAAAAAATAATAATGAATTTTCCTTTCTTTCTTATATTCTTTTTATCTTTTCCTAATTCTACCCTCTGGTGTCTAAGCTTGGAAACTGATAGTATATAACATTTTATTTCAGAATTGTAAAGGCAAGGAAATAAGAAACTTTAATCATCTATGGTAATTCAAATATGTCAATTATCCTTAAATTGTCTTAGAAAACAAAACATTGTTTATAGGATGGAATGACCAATCATTGAAATTCCAATGGACATTTGAATAGCATTTAAGCTTAAGCCAATAAAAAAAAAGTTTGAGGCCAAAACCGAACAGGTGTGACTGGGCCCACCAAGGCCTCATGCCTTGAATTGTTGCTCAAAAAGCCAAACATAATAGTTAAAAATCCTGATTGTCAGGGAATTAACTTGGTGGGTTAGTATCATAGTTGCATAAAAATAGATTGAAGTGATTAGAAACCCTGGAAGGAACAAAATTAGGCTGTAGTTCTTAAGTAACAGTTTGTATTATATAATTTTCCTTTTCTCCTGAGACAAACTTACAAATATAATTGGCAGAACAAAGTAAAATTAAAAAAAAAATCTTGGTCACATTTCTGTATGACTATAGCTGCACATTAAGGAATTAGTTGCATGGAACTCATAGTTTCAAAAGAATAAATATAAAAAATTAAGTGTCTTAGAATTAAAAACTTCTTTTGGTTTATCCACATTTCTTGTACACCTCATTTAATATTTACTACCCTTAAATATTTTTTGAGGGGCTGGAAGCGCCAGCGGGTAGGGCGTTTGCCTTGCACGCAGCCAGCCCATGCTGGCCCGGGTTCGATCCCCAGCATCCCATATGGTCCCCCAAGCACTGCCAGGAGTAATTCCTGAGTGCAGAGCCAGGAGGAACCCCTGAGCATTGCAGGGTGTGACCCAAAAAAAAAAAAAAGCTAAAATATTTTTTGAGAGACTAGAGGAGACTATTGAAGATTCAAACATTCAGGCTGACACTGACTGATTTGGAGTAACAGAACTGCATAAGCAGTATTGTTTGGGAACAAAATTAGGAAATATATCTTCCTTTAACTGTATTTGGAATCTGAATTCTTTTTTATTACAGATCCCAAGATTTGGGGGATTCCACTGTCCTAGCAAAAGGAGTTATTTCAAAAATACAGTTTTCCTGTCCAGTCACCTAGGGCTTGAGATATATAAATTCATTTGTTCACTTTCTTTTTCCTTATGAATTTCGGGTTGGGGTAATTAGTTAAGCAAGGGGATAATGGTTACACTGATTTCCTAAATAAGAATGAATTGTCCTCATGAGATGGAGCTGGGGCCACCTCTTCCTCTCTCTCTGACTCGTCCTGGAGGCCCAGTGGCCCCCACATGAACTGTCCCAGGGCGACCAGCCATATCATGCAGAGACTCAGACCCAATGGGGAGAGCTGCCATCCGGCTCTCCCCAAGTCCAAGTGGCTGCTTGTGGCCACGTAGTACATCAAACTAGTGGAACCAGTCATGATCTAGAATATACTACAATTCACATTGTGTAAGAAAGGGAAGCAAGAAGGAGAGAGAGAGAGAGAAGAAGAGAGAAAGGAGATACAGAACCCACCATGGAGGCAGGCTGGGGGAGAGGGAGGGAGGTGGGGATATTGGTGATAGGAGATGGGCACCGGTGGAGAGATGGGTGTTGGAACACTGTAGAATCAAAATACAAACATGAACATCTTGTAATTGTATATCTAAAGGTGATGTAGGGCGGGCGTAGCCCACCGGTAGGGCATTTGCCTTGCCGGCTGGCCCATGCCGCCAAGTTTGATCCCTGGCATCCCATATGATCCCGAGCACCGCCAGGAGTAATTGCTGAGTGCAGAGCCAGGAGAAACCCTAACACAGGAGAAACCCTAAGTATCGCCGGGTGTGATCCAAAAAAAAAATAATAAAAGTGGTATAATAAAATAATTTTTTAAAAAAAAGATAAAAAAGAATGAATTATACACAATCTGTCCTTCAGTTTTTTAACCAAGCAAAATGCCTTCACAGATCAGTATTTTCATCATTAATTCAGCATCTTTACCTTTTTTTTACCCTATCATTGCTCTTTGCTCACCTGAAAAGCCTCTGAATTCTTATAAGTTACAAAGCGAAGCTCACTTAAAGTGGTAGCACGTTTTGAATATTATCTTTTGTCAATCATCATTAATATGAATGGACGTTTTCTCTCCTTTTAAGCATGACATCTGCCAGGAGTGAGAGGTACAATTGCATGCCTATGTCCCAAACTCAGAAGATAGAAGTTTTAGGATGTTGACATAAGAGCAAGTTAGCAAAGGAAAGCATTGATATTTCATTGCTGAATATGTTTAAGCCATTTTTATGATTTTTAGGATTTTATGGTTTTGTTTTTTTTTTTTTGCTTTTTGGTCACAGCCAGCGATGCTCAGGGGTTTCTCCTGGCTCTGCACTCAGGAATTACTCCTGGCGGTGCTGGGGACCATATGGGGCGCCCGGGGATCGAACCCGGGCCGGCACAGGCCGGCTGCGTGCAAGGCAACGCCCTACCCACTGGGCTATCACTCCGCCCCATGGATTTTATGGTTTTTAGGCTAAATTTCTGGAAGACTGTCGCCAATCTACTGCATTTCTATTGAGATTCCATTGTTTTGCATACCGTTAAAAAAGCAAAAAAATCATGTTGTTATCATGGCTGCATCAGCAACAAAATGTTAAAATGTGTGAATATATGCCTTAGAACTGAGTGATATGAGCATTTCCAGCACCACTGAGCAGCTCCTGCCTTAAAAAGGCAGTAACTGATGGGGGCGGTGCAATAGCACAACGGGTAGGGTGTTTGCCTTGCAGGTGACTGACCCAGGTTTGATCTCTGGTATCCCATATGGTCCTCCTAGCAACGTCAGGGGTAATTCCTGAGTGAAGAGCCAGGAGTAGTAACACCTGAGCATTGCCGGGTGTGACCCAAAAAAGAAAAAAAAGGGAAAAAAAGAGGTAGTAACTGAGACCTATGAATGAATGAATGAATGAATGAATGAGTGAATGGGTGGGTGGATGGATGGATGGATGAATGAATGAATGAATGAATGAATGAATGAATGGAAAAGAATCTTTTCTGGAACCAAAGAGACAGTACAGTCAGGAGGACCTTGCATGTGGCCAACCCAAGTTGAATCCCAAGAACTCTATATGGTCCCTTGAGTCCCCAGGAGTGATTCCAGAGGGCAGGTATGGAAGCCCCAAAAAGTCTGTGTTCTGTAACTTGAAATTCGATGGTACCTCCTGTAATGTTCTACCCCTTTTCCAGCTTATTTATATCATAGAAGCATATGTTTCCAGATAGGAATAAGGTCTGGCTCTTGGCATGAGAGGGGAATGCTGCTGGCTCCCACTTACTCGGGTGGGCAGGGCTCCCCGTTGCAGGCGCTGGTTTTCAGGTGGCTTGCTGTCGGGGTCACAGTAGTTGTTCTGAACAATGGAGTTGTCATCTAGCCTTTTACAGACCACCTCCTGCCGCTGGACACCTTGAAAAAGGAGGACATGATTAATTGGAGAGGAGCTTGGGTCCCCATGCCTTAGGCTGTGCTGCTGTCCACTGTGAGAAGCACCTCACTGAGCCGCTGCTTCTTAATCTGATCCAGACGCACTGGATTGACCATCTAAAAAGAAGAGAAGTTCTGGTTGTTATTCTGTAACTGCAAGCAGAATCATTCTTCTCGTCTTTGCAAGCATCAATGATTTTCAAGTTCAGAAAAGAAACTCTTGGTTTTAAACAGTTCACATTTTAAACAGTTCACATTTCCACTTATATATTCCTCTGCTTTTCTCAAATACTCCCCAAACATATTCAGATAAAATGTGTGAATGAACAGACATTTCAGTAGAAAAGAGTGATTATATATTATAAAATATATAATTTATACATAATATATATTATTAAATAAATATATATTATATGTTTTAAAAATATTTAAAATAAAAGGCACACATTTATTTCTATATTTCATAGGAGAAATTCCATCAGTTTAGTCTTTGAAACACATCACATTTACACACTTCATTTATTTCCCTTTCCCATTTGTAGATTTAATTTCCTAAAATTCACAAATTCTGCAATTTAATGATGGCAGAAATTTTAAATTGTAATTTAAAGACAGGGCTCATTTTTAGCTACAAACCACTAGTTTGTTCGTTTTAATAGAGATGGCCCCTCAGTAATTACACCACTATCAAATAGATATGTACTCATTCAATCAATATTAACAGTGAGTACACTAATCTCATTCTTTTTTATTTATTTATTTTGCTTATTGGGTCACACCCGGCAATGCTCAGGGGTTTCTCCTGGCTCTGCACTCAGGAATTACTCCTGGCGGTGCTCAGGGGACCATATGGGATACCAGGGATCAAACCCGGGCTGGCCACATGCAAGGCAAACGTCCTACCCGCTGGGCTATCGCTTCGGCCCCTCATTCTTCTTTTTAAATTTTTATATACTGCCATGAGATAAGACATTTACAAAGCTGTTCATGATTGGGTTTCAGTCATACAGTGTTCTAGCACCCATCCTTCCACCAGTGCACCCTTCCCAACACCAATGTTCTCAGATTCTCTCCCCAGCCTGCCTCTATGGGGGGGGCACTTTTCTTTTCTTCTTGTTCTTCTTCTCCTTCTGCTTCTGCTTCTTCTTCTTCATCATCTTCTCCTCTATCCATTCTCTTACACATTGTGGCTTGCAATGCATAAATTTAGGGGTTATCAGTATATCCCTTTGCCTACGCTCAATGTTCAGTTCTACTCTGGCATTACCATTTCCAATAACTGTTAGCACTTTGGTCCCTACTATATCTCACCTAATCTCTGACTCCCAAACCCTAGTGGTAGATTCCAACTACTGACAAGTCTTCCTGGTCACTGTTTTGCCTGATCTTGGTTATTAGTCTTGTACAATTTTTTATGACCCGCAAATGAATGCAGTCATTCTATATCTGTCTTTTTCCTTCTGACTAATTTCACTCAGCACGATATGCTCCATGTCCATATATTTATAGGCAAATTTAATTACTTCATTTTCATAACATCTGCATAATATTCCACTGTATAGATGTACCATAGTTTCTTTATCCAGTCATCTGTTCTCAGGTACTGAGATTGTTTCCAGATTCTGGCTATCATGAATAGTGCTGCTATGAACATAGAAGTGCAGATGGTGTTACTGCTATGTGTATTTGGATTCCCAGGGTATAGTCCCAGAAATGGCATTTCTGGGTCAAATGGAGCTCAATTTCTAGTTTTTGAAGGAATGTCCACACTGTTTTCCAAAAAGGCTGGACCAGTCAACATTCCAATCAACAATGGGTAAGAGTCCCTTTCTCCCTGCATCTACACCATCATTGGTGTTCTTGCTCTTTTGGATGTGTGCCAGTCTCTGGAGCATAAGATGATATCTCATTGTTGTTTTGATTATCACATCCCTGATGATTAATGATGAAGAACATTTTTTTCATATGCCTTTTGGCAATTCAAATTTATTCTTTGAGGAAGTGTCTTCATTTCTTCTCTCCATTTTTTGATGAGTTGGCTGTTTTCTTCTTTTAAAGTTCTACCAGTTAATGTCTTAGATATTAACTCCTTATCAGATGGGAATTGAGTGAATATTCTTTCCCAATTCATGAGCTATCTTTATATTTTGGTCACCATTTCTTTTGAGGTGCAGAAGCTTTTTTTACTTTCATGTAGTCCCATATGTTTATCTTTGATTCCACTTGCTTTGTTAGTGGCGTTTTATCTTTAAAGATCCTTTAGTTTCAATGTCATGGAGGATTTTTCCTATGGTTTCTTCAATGTACTTTATGGATTCAAGTAATGTTGAGATCTTTAATTCATTTTGATCTGACTTTCATGCATGGCACTAGACAGAGGTCTGCACTCATATTTTAACGTGTAGCTGCCCAGTTTTCCCAGCACTATTTGTTGAAGAGGCTTTCCCTGCTCCATCTTGTACTTTTTTCTCCTTTATCAAAGATTAAATGATCATATATTTGAGGATGTGTCAGGATATTGACTCTATTCCATAGTTTCACAGGTCTGGTATTTTACGCCAATACCATGATGTTTTAATTACTACCACTTTGCAGTACACTTTTAAGTTGGGAAAGGTGATGCCTCCAATCTTCTTTTTCCCAAGGATTGTTTTAGCTATTCATGGAGGCTTATTTCTCCATATGAGTATCAGGAATGTTTGGTCAATTTCTTTGAAAAATATATTGGTATCCTTAGACGCACTGACTAATCTCATTCTTAAAATTAATCTGTGTGACCTGTTTGTCACAACTCAAAACATTCTCATTATAAAATCTGTTAAGTTCTCAATAGATAATTTATTAGTAATTCATTAAGACTCTCAACACTTGTTCACATTTCATAAAATACAAAGGCATATAGAAACAAACTCACTGTAAACATCCCTGGTGAACAGATTTTATCATAAACTATAAACACACTCACAAACTCACTCTTACTATAAACAGATTTCATGCATGTTTGTTTTCTTTTTTTAAGTCAAGAGGCAAAAGAGGAAAAGAAAAATAAACCAAGACATAGAGACAGAGGAAAATTACAAGGCAATGTTAGATGCCCAATTCAGTTGGTGACTCCTGAAACTGGAAATAAAAACATAAGCTAAGCTATTTATCCACCTCATAGATATAAACAGATAGACTAAATTACCCAGAAAAAGTTGTAAAAGCAGCATTCGCGCTATTCAGGAAACCACATTTTTACACCTAATTAGTCCCACAAAAACTTCAGGGCATTTTGCCCCTCTTCTTTAATAGTTTTTAATAGCACTCTAGAGTCTGAACCCAGATAAGGGAAATCAAGGTGAAACAGGATCATTTAGTGAAAGAAATTGTCATACAAAGGGCTCTGTATTAAATGCTTCACCCAAGAAGTGAGCAGTCTTTAAAAGTCATGGAAATTTTGCAGGAGGAAAAGTTTCAGTTCACATGCTCTGCACACTTGACAAAGCCCTCTGAGTTTAAAGACAGTGATGTCTATTTCCCAATAGGGACAGCTGTCAAATCCTCTGGCTTCCAAGATGGTGTTGAAGAGCTGAAGAATGTATAACTTATTATTGGCTGTGACCAAGTCTGCATACTAATAATCTTTGTCAACATTCCCCTAAATGTAGGGCCCTCAAATATAACTGAACTTACTGAGAAAAAAGCCTTAGAGGATGTGGTGTATTTATTCCCTCTCAACCCAGAATAAGCCAAACATCTCAGTTTATTCAACAGCAGTTAGGAATTTATTAACTGTAAAACTTTAGATTTCTGAGGGAAGAATGATTCACACCAGGCATAGTTGTGATCCATTCACAGATGTTCCCCATATTCACCAGATATCTCCCCATTGTGTCATTCCTGTGGGCAGATAACTAAATCCATGTGATGCACCTAGACAAAAATCTTACCATTAGTCACAGAATTCAACTACCAGCTACCACAGTGGCTCAGAATACCTATCCAGCTGGGTTCAATATTCTGTCTCTATCTGGAGAAAAGGAGGTTGTTTTATAATTTCACTTTTTTAAAAAAAAAAGTAATTTAATAGAATTACATTTGGAAAGGGGAGACTTAATCCATCCCTAACACAAAGGGCTTACAACTAACTTTACCTGACTTTTTACAAATACTCAATCATTTAAAAACATAGGACATTTTCAACATGCAAGTTCACATTCACATAGTATCCTAGCCATTTTTCAGAAAAGGACAGACATTTCTACCTCTACAATGGAACTGATGCTTTGTATCAGAGGCAAAAATTCAGTTATTTCAGGTTAGTATCAGGTTCTACTTATTTAAATTTACCCTAAAAATGTTGTTTGGATACAAACACAACTTTTAAAAAAGTAACCTTTAATATAAAGCCATCTCTCTGCCATTTGTGTCCCAGATGTGTTATTCTTTGTTAGAGGTGAAATTCCTATTTTATTTTAAGGTAAATTCAAGCAATGCTAGAATTTAACATTTTTAGCTACATGACATTTATTGCTAAAAATTATAAAATACAAAAAACCACAAAAGACAAAATAAAACTTTCCCACAAACTAAAAATGCCAGCTAAATGTGGTCTGCAGTTCATTCATTCACTCACTCGTCCAATCATTCATTCAAAAGAGATTAGTTATAAATACAAGGTACTGTGCTTTTATGAGATATTGGGCTAAGACTAAGAATTACCAATTGACTTAATTTCAGTCATGTCTTCCATATTTTTTACCAACTAGAAATTAGGGTATTTGGGGGGTTAATTTTAGTCTTGGAATTTCAGGGCACTATTTTTCATAAGTGAAAATTAAAGTATTTGAATAGCTTTAAAACCTCTGTTTTATGAAGATGCCTTTTTCCTTGCATTCATCTTTTATTAATTTTCTTCTAAAATGTTACATTAGACAGTGTGGTATTTCACACTCAAGAACTGACGATACCAGTATTTTATTGCAAATCTTCTTACAATTTAACTATCTTCCACCAAAAACACACAAATCTCTTTCCAAGTTTTACCCCCAAACTTGGCAGGTTGACAGCTAACTTTCATTTTTTCCTCTACAGTCAGTAGCAACAGAATAACTTTAAACCAATGTACCTAATAGGATGGATTTCTTTTTTAAAAAAATCACTTCTGGAATAAGGAAATACAGATTTTAGATTTATGAAGCATAAAATACAGATCACACATCACAAACACACACACACACACACACAACCTGCACACAAATATAGATAAACAACCTAAACAAAGTCTACAAAAAGAAATGATTTAGTTCAATATTTTTTATTTGATCAAATCCCTTGTACATAGTTTCTTTTAAAGTAATCCATAAAACATTGCTAAGAAGTTTATTTAAAGTCTGTTGGGAATCATTACATCCAAGTTACACAAAGCCACTTTGCTTTCGAATCTAAAGACTTGTAGTTTATCATCCAAAGCATAAAGTGTCCACATGACCTCTCAATATCTGCCTAATAGAAAATAAAATTATGTCCCTCAGTGTTCATATCCCCTGGAGTTATGCAGATGCTCTGCAGAATTTAATTGGTCAAATTTAAACTGCACTAATTATTTTAATGCAGTCCTTTCAGCCTTAAAAAAATTTAAATTTCATATTATAAAATGTAAGTACAGGGGCCGGAGCGATAGCCCAGCGGGTAGGGCGTTTGCCTTACACGCGGCTGGCCTGTGCCGGCCCAGGTTGGATCCTCGGCATCCCATATGGTCCCCGAGCACCGCCAGGAGTGGTTCCTGAGTACAGAGCCAGGAGTAACTCCTGAGCATCGCTTGGTGTGACCTAAAAGAAAAAAAAAATTCCAGAGCTCAGACTCAGGAATAAGCCCTGAGCACCGCTGGGCATGGACCCCAAACCAAAAAAAAAAAAAAAATGTGAGTACAAATTGTCATTAACCAATATATATTTACCAACAAAGTCTCTAAATGACTATATCCCATTTAGAGATTTTAGACTTGCTTATGTTTTGATATTTTGATATAAAAATCTAATATGAAGTCTCCTTTTGTGTTTTAGGCCAGACCCAGGAATTTTCAGGGGCTATTCCTGTCTCAGCGCTCAAGGATAATTCTTGGCAGTGCTCAGGGGACCATATGGGATGCTAAGGATTGAACCCAGGTAGGCCACATCCAAGGTAAGCATCATACCGGCTGTACTATCTCTCCAGCCCTCTGATGGCTCTTACCATGGAAACATGACCCTTACTTCTAGTTTGTGTGCTTAAAATTTTCAAATCTTACATAAGTTTCTACTGTGAATTGAAAGCTACAATCTACCTGTCCATCAAAATTCTTTTGTCTAATGGGAGGAAGGACTACCCAACTTGCTACATATCAAGAAATAGCTTTTATTGGAAAGGATCATTCTAGACAAGAATTGAGGGCTAAAAAGTCAAGGATATGCATGATAACCTCATAGTACTCATAGTACCTGTAATGCAAACCATAATGACCGAGAGAGAGAGAGAGAGAGAGAGAGAGAGAGAGAGAGAGAGAAGTGCCTGCCACGAGGCAGGCTAGGGATGGGAGTGGAAAGAGGAAACTGGGGGATACTGGTGGAGGAAAAGTATACTGTTGAAAGGACCAGTGTTGGAATATTGTATTACGACTGAAACCCAATCACAGACAACTTTGTAACTGTTAACCTCGTGGTTATTTAATAATAATTTTTTTTTAAAAAATAGCTTTTAGTGATTTGAGTGTGTGTGTGTGTGTGGGGTGCACACACACACACACACATGCTGGGGAATGAAGATAAAACTCCACCAATACTAGGCACATGCTCTACTACTAAGAATATCCCTAGCCAATAGCTTTTAGGATTCTTTTTTTTTTTTTTTTTGCTTTTTGGGTCACACCCGGCAATGCTCAGGGGTTTCTCCTGGCTCTGCACTCAGGAATTACTCCTGGCGGTGCTCGGGGACCATATGGGATGCCAGGAATCGAACCCAGGTCAGCACAGGCTGGCCGCGTGCAAGGCAACGCCCTACCCGCTGGGCCATCGCCCCCGCCCCGCTTTTAGGATTCTTAAACAGCATATACTGTGGGAAATGAACAAGAACTGAGATGCACCAAAGTCCTGCTTGGAATCCTTCATCATTTTAGTGTTCCTCCTAGAATGGTTCAAGCAGAAAAACAGAGGATTTTTACTCAGTCATCACAGTTCCAGAATCGAATCTCACTGAGGACTTCAGGGACCACAGAGTCTTTTCTTGTTAGCCTCATATTTCAGGCCTTCCTCCACTTTCATTAAACACTGCTCAATACTCCTATGCTCTATCTCTTCTTAGCTAATTAATTTAATAAATTCACTTGTAACAAAGTTGGCGAGCAAGATATTGCTTTTCTCAGGGTAACCTGACATTTAAAAATTAGAGTGGTCACTCAGTATGCAGGAATACCACTTGAATTCCACATCAAAGAATGACATGTGAATGTGGAGGATGTTTAAGGAAGGAGAAAGACAGTTCTAACTCTCAGCTCTACTCAGAAAACCAGCATTTCCATCCTAGGCCATTGTCAAATGAGCTTTCAGCAACCATTATAAGTGCACAAGTGAGTCAGGAAGGAAAACAAGGACCCATGTAGCCCTGGAACCTAGTTTCCATCGTTCATCAGATCTACCTGAAAATCTTTTCTGAAGGTGGGAGTGGAGAAGGATAAAGTCAGAGCTTGTACTACAATGCGGTTGGTGGCTAAGGCAACAATTTGCTTTACCACAGCATCCAAAGTAGCTAGCAACCAAGACAACACCATATAACCACAGTATACAGAACATATGGCCAGCAATATTAACTTAATTTAAATGTTCAGTTCAGCTAACATCCAAAGAGCATCGAGTGCCAGGAAAAAAAAAAGTCTACTCTGCCCTTCGTTGCTGGAATCTGGCTGTTGTGCTGTGTGATTGTTGGCCAGACACAAGCATTTGCAGAGCAGCGCAGACCCATCTGCCTTGGATCTGACAGCTGGCACCCAAGGAACCAATCTGTTCCACTCCATGGTCTCCCTTGTGAAGAGCCTCGTGCTAGTTTTTATCTTCTAAAGCTTCCTTTCTCTGTCCAGTGTTTTCCCATCTATCGTAAGCATAAGCAAAACTAGAGGGGAAACAGAGGACTATGAAAATGAAAATACTGCTCTAAAAAAAACCCTTATTTTTTATTGCTTGAGTAACTGTGTTTATTAATGGGAAGGGAAGGTGGGATATACATCTAGTATATTTATTTGAAGTCACATGATTCCTGTAGGTATTTCCACTACTCATTAGACATTGACAGTAATCCCTTCCATAAACGTGTTTACCTTAATTAATGGAATTCCTACTAAGTCGAAGAATTGATTTTTTATTATGATAGAGGGAAACTGAATGAGAAAGTTTGACCTCAATGAACTTACTTAAAATGAGGCAGGGACAATAAGGCAAATGCCATTAAGATAGCTTATTTATTAAAAGAACACAGTTTCAGGTCTCAATTTTCATTTTATTATGTTATGCTGGTATGACCTCCTGGTCTTTTAGTCTCCACTGTTTTTAGGCATTTTCTATCTTTTTTGATCATTAGTTCTTGGATCACAAGTAAATATCTATGATGTCATTATCTATGATCTCTTTCACTTCATTTGATTACTGGTGTTCATCAATCCAGCTTCTGCTATGTTTACTTACATCTTTTTGAGTTCTAGGTAAGTGATACAATGTAAGTTTACATTTTTCTTTATGAAAGGAGATAATCAAATTAGAACTCAGGAGTAATTCCTGAGTGCAGAGCCAGGAGTAACTCCTGAGTATCGCCAGTTGTGACCCAAAGAGAAAAAAAAAAAAAGGAGAAAATTGAATAATTGAATTGTAGAGAAAAAGAAGAGAAAACTCTCATAGAAATTTGGATCTTGGAAAAATATTATATATAATCTCTTGATCCCGAAGGTTCAGGCTTTATTTTCTTCCAAATGAATTTTATGCATAATACCTTGTAAGGACACAGAATGCTATGATTGTTTTTTGTGGGCATTCAGTTAGTCCCAGTTCAATCTGAACACTGTTTATGGTCCCTGAAGACAAGCAAGAGTGATTCTCGAGCACAGAGTCAGGATTAAGCCCTGAGTACAATGGAAGTGCCCCTTACCCCTAAAAAAGTTTATTTTGGACAGAATTTGTGTGAAGTGAAACACGGAGATCATCAGTACTAAAACTGCACTCAACTTTGGCTTCAGCATTGCCCAAGCATTTCAGCCAGTGAATGTGTACCCAGGCTCTGATCATGTCAGGGAAGATTAAAATCTCTAAGCAACAGGAACAAGCATTGGAGGGTAGGAGAAGGAAAATGGCACTTGTGGAAGGAATGTTTTAAGTTTAATAAAGATCTCTTCCACTCAGCTGAGATTTCCAGGTTATCAAACAAAACTTTCACATCAAAGACTGATCTCAAGAAGAAGTTAAAAAAGTTAAGTTGTATTGAAAATATACAAGACAATTCAAACAATGTTTCTTGAAGTAACATTGGGAAAATAGAAAAAGATAAGCAGAACATATTAACTTTCCAGAGAAGAGAATGAGTTTGCTAAGAGCAGGCTACATGAGAGTGAAGTTAGGTACAATTGACGGCTCCAAACCCAGGCCTTCGTAAACCATGATTCTCACAGGTGCTCTACAATGTGGTGCCTCTAGCCCCAGGGGTTAAAGGGTGAGTTTTCCTCTAACCTTGAAGGTGACTTGAAAGAGGGTATGGTAGGAGAAAAACTGAACAAAAAAATACCACTGTGGGGCTAGGGCGGTAGCACGGTGGGTAGGGCGCTTTGCCTTGCATGCGGCCGACCGGTTAGATCCCCAGCATTCCATATGGTCTCCTCAAGCTCCTCCAGGAGTGATTTGTGAGCAAAAAGCCAGGAGTAACCCCTGAGCGTTGCCGGGGTAATCCAAAAAGAAAAAAGAAAAATACCACCGTGATAAGTGATAGCCATGATTGACTAATCTTACAAATCCTCCTTCCCCTTCCCTTCTTCCTCCCTTCCTTCCTTCTTCCCCCTCCCTCCCTCCCCTCCCTCCTTTATCCAGTTCTGGGCCACACCCAGAAGTGCTCAGGGGCTCAACTCCCAGCTCTGCACTCAAGGATCACTCCTGGCAGCTCTCAGGGGAACTTAGGGGTGCTGAGGATCAAACCTGGGTCTGTATGTGCAAAGCCCAATTTGATGTTCTATATCTTGGTCCCTGGAAAGCATCTTCTATTTATTTGTTTGTTTGTTTGTTTGTTTGTTTGTTTGTCTGTTTTGCTTTTTTGGGTCACATCCGGCAATGCTCAGGGGTTACTCCTGGCTCTGCACTCAGGAATTACTCCTGGCGGTGCTCAAGGGACCATATGGGATGCCGGGATCGAACCTGGGCGGCACAGGCCAGCCGCGGGCAAGGCAAATGCCTTACCCGCTGGGCTATCGCTCCAACCCTGGAAAGTATCTTTTAAAGAGATTTTTGTTCTTAAAACTAAATACATACTTATGTGCTTTAAAGGGAAATAATAGCAATGATTAAGGGACTTTCAA
Source organism: Cryptotis parvus (assembly GCA_021461705.1). NCBI lineage: Eukaryota > Metazoa > Chordata > Mammalia > Eulipotyphla > Soricidae > Cryptotis > Cryptotis parvus. Next base: position 97,858 of record JAJIBD010023787.1, on the reverse strand, counting down.
AGTATTCAAAGTAAAATTTCCATCTGATATTTTCATTTAACCCTGTAAAAGTAATATTAGGATATTTTTTCTAATAACGATTTAAAATTTTGTTATAATATTCAATTTCTTCATGTCTTTCACAACTCCAATCGACTCTATTTTGAATCTCAAAAGATGACTGGATTTTTGTTTTCCTATGTCTGCTCCATTTTTGGGACCTCTCCATTTTGAGTCTCTGTCAAAGTTACATCTGTCTTTTATAAGCTGCAACACAAATGCCAGTCATTATTATTGCTGTTGTATCTGTAAAAATCAAGTCTGAAAAACCATTGTTTGTCTGAATCTCATTCTGTTAGTTTATTAATGATGTCAATTGAACATTATTAGTGTTGTTAAATATGTTAGGCCTTTGAAAATTGGCAAAGAAAGTAAAAGGACATCTGTGAAAATGTAAAGCATTTTCCTCTGTTTTATCTCATATACTGAGAGTTACTGTCTTTCACACAGTATTAATACTTGCCTAAAGATTGTTTTATTTTTTTCTAATAACAGCTCAAAATTTTTAGTTGGTTAGAATGAATTGATTATACTATGAAGTGCAAATTATGCTTGTGTTGTATATATCTTAGAAAACTTTTTGTTGTTGTTTTGGGGCAACACTTGGAGATTCTGGCAGGACCTGGAAAACAGATGGGGGGGTGATGATCAACCCCCAGTTGCCAGCATCCAGGGCAAGTGCCTTACCCACTGTATCCACTGCACTATCTCTCTGTCCCTGAAACATAATCACTTGTCACTTGTTTTCTCGTTCATCGATTTGTTTGAGTGGGGAGCCAGTAATGTCTCCATTTATTGGGAATGAGGTCCATTATCGCTTTCTGTTTTTGGCACATCGAATACACCATGGGTAGCTTGCCAGGCTCTGCCGTGGCTCTGGGTTCCTCCAGGGAAACATAATATTGACACAAAAAATATGTAACAGGAACCTAAATTGGTACCACTGAAACAGTGCAAAAAAAAAAGTAAACTTTGAAAGGGGGCTAGTGCAATCTGCATGAAAGATTGACAAAACAACATGAACAAGGCTGGAGCAATAGTTAGACAGATAGGGAATTTGTCTTGCATAGGGCCAACCAGGGGATTGATCATAAGCAGTCCACATGGTTCCCCAAGCTCTGCTAGGAGTAATTCCTGAGCACAGAGCCAGGAGTAACCAATGACTGAGCACCGCCAGGTGTGGCCCAAAATAAAAAACAAATAAACAAAAAAAAACATGAACAGTGTATTAGTAATAATCAAGTGTACATTACTACATAAAACAGGTAACAAGGAAAGAAAAATTTGGTATTAGGGATTTTTTTTTCTTTTGGGTCACACCGCAATGCTCACGGGTTTCTCCTGGCTCTGCACTCAGGAATTACTCCTGGCGGTGCTCGGGGACCATATGGGATGCCAGGATCAAACCCAGGCCGACATGGGCCAGCCGCTGCAAGGCAAATGCCATACCCACTGGGTTATCACTTATAGTTTCTTCTTTTTTTTCTGTCCCTCACCCCTTATTTTGCTCACCTACAAGATTTTATTTATTTTAATTTATTTTTTAATTGAATCACAGTGAGATACACAAAGTTGTTCATAATTAGATTTCAGTCATATCCTGTTCCAACACCCATCCCTTCATCCCTTCACCATGTACATTTCCCATGACCAATGTCCCCAGTCTTCCCCCTGCCTTCCTCTATAGCAGACGCTCTCTCTCTCTCTCTCTCTCTCTCTCTCTCTCTCTCTCTCTCTCTCTTCTCTCTCTCCCCCTACCACCTATTAAGGCATTACGGTTTATAATACAGATACTGAAAGGTTATCATGTACATCCACTTTACCAACTTTTAGCACAGTTCTTGTCCAGAGTGATCATTTCCAACTATTGTCATATTGGTCCCTTCTTATCCTAACTGCCCTCTGCCCCCTCCAACCCATACACATTTGTGACAGCTTTCAACCACTGACCAGATTTTAAAATACCAAAGACACACCTAGACCACAACAAACAAAAATGCTTAATACAGATATGAAGGACAAATTATTATTCTACAGAAGTTGACATTTGAACTTCTAAACATCACCAAGTCCCCAAGCAAGGACTGTTTCTTAAATATGAATGTTTCTTCCTGTGAAATTAAATCCAACATTTACTTCAAGGAAGTGAGATGGTAACTTTTTGTTTGTTTGTTTTGGTTTTGTTTGTTTGTTTTGATAACACCCAGTGGTACTCAAGGCTTATTCCTGGCTCTGTGCTCAGGGATCATTCCTGGCAGTGCTTGGGGGACCATACGAGGTGCTGGGGATCAAATTTGGGTTAACCTAGTGCAAGGCAAGTGCCCTACCCACTGTTCTATTGCTTTGGCCCAGGAGATGACTAATTTTTTATCAAACTTAAATGACTTGTTTCCTCCTAACTTAAATGCTTTTAAATTGTACTGTTTAAAAACTGTGTCTGGATTGCCCCTTACGAAGTGTTACAACCAAACAACTTAGTAGTGTGGTTTTGGATACATGGCGTGGTGTGCAGTCAAGGCCCTGTGCCTGGATTCTCAGCGAAAGCTCTGACACGAGCAGTGCTTCTGCGGACCCTTGGCAGACTCCTGGGCACCAAGGTATGGTTTTGAAAATGTGGGTCTCAATTTGGAAAATTAAAAACACTGGCAGAAACTATATAAAGTAAAAAAATAAACTAAAGGAGAAGACACCAACTTAAAAAATGTATTAAAATCAGGTAAATCAGTCAAGCTACAAATAAAGTAAATAAATGAATATGTCCTAGTTAGTACTAAAAACATGAAATATCTTTGTAATTTACACTATTCTGTTATTCGTTGTGGGTCTCGCCTCTCCCTCTCACCTTTTCTTTTCCTCTCCCTTTCTCCCTTCCCTCCTCTCTCCAATACACACTCACACACACACACACACACACACACACACACATACAGGTTAAGATAACACCCAGGGAAGAAAGAATAATCAAGTAACTGAATAAAAAAGCATCAAACATATAAAAATTAATCAGGCTATGTAATATAAAAGGAAAAATAATGCAAAAGTTTAAATGATCTTAGATTTGATTAAAAAATAATAAAATTCCTAAATAACTCCATAGCACAGGTGAGAAAAAGTGAGTTTTCTGATGTACAACCAAAATAAAAATTGCCTCTAAACATAAACCTCTCTCCTTCCTTCTCCTTAAAATTAACATGATCTTAGCTCAGTTTTTGCCCCTGAGCTGCCTACCAATATTGAGCACAGAGACATCTGTTGTCAGGAGGAACCTGAGCAAAATTAGCTTTTTGGTATGCAAAAGAGGCAGAGAAATTTAGGATTAAAATCAGTATTCAGGAAAGTAATCAAGAGGGTCAACAGAGAGAATAGCAGAACAAAGACCGCATTTCCTATATAAATTTCAAACTGATACATTAAAAGATAAAATATCAAACAAATATGCAGAGTGCCCATATGTTTCTGATCTTTATTTGCACCACATATACAGCATTATTATTATTATTATTATTATTATTATTATTATTAAACAAGTGCAAAATGAAATGCAACAATATCGAATGGATCCTCAGTTTCACTGACTTGGAAGTTCTTGCATTAAATGTTAAGGGTGTGTGAAATAAGAGACTAAGAGGATAACTCATAGAGGAGTTTGTGGAAACAGAAAGGGAACGGTTAAGACGAGAAGACAGACAAGCAGAGGCAGAAATGCTAGTGGATGCCACTGTATTTAGCAAAATTTTATTCCCCAACTTCCTAAAACAACAGCCCTTTCTATAATTAGAATTATAAGTCACAAAGAGAAGAAAAATGTTTTCCTAAATATTGAGTTAAAACAAGAGTGCATACCTATTTTATTCTGACTTGTGCATCTAAATTAAAGTCAGTTGAATGTATATAACCACTTACATTATTTCATTCAGCTCCCTAAGTACCACAAAAACTTGAAATTAGAAGGAAGGACTTTCAAAAATGTTTAGCACAATTTTCCTTGATCTTTGTCAAGAAGTGATATTTAACACAATTTTAGTCCATTTTAAGAGCATTAATTACAGACTTGTAAATAATCTATGAGGTTCAGAAGAAAGCATGTAAAGAAAACAGCCACAAAAAAAATCTTCCTAGAGGCACATCCAAAACCGATGGCAACAGGAACCAAAATTTAAAAATTAATTGGCATTTACCACATTTAAAATTCCCCTTCTGGCTGTCCCTCTCCACCTTTCCAACCCGGGTAGTGATATCTGAGTTGCTTCATCTTTTGTAGCTGACATGTTACCAATTATGGACCAGAGAGACAGTACAGTGGGTAAGGCATTTGCCATGCACACAGCTGACCTGAGTTCAATTTCTGACACCCCCCTATGGTCTCCTGAGCCCCACTAAGCACAGAGCTAGCAGTGCAAGTGTGTCCCCAAACAAAAACAAACAAACAACTAACCAAACAAACCCCAAAAACTCCACAGCAACCAAAACCATATTAGTAACACTTAAGTTAGTGGTGCTCCAGAGACACCCGTGTTTGAACGCAAGTTATATGAAACTTAAATTAACTTTCATTCAGGCTCCCAAGGCTGGACTTCTCAACAAGACTGGAGATTAGAATTACTACAATTTAAAAATCTGACAAGCAGTTGCATTCCCCGTTCTGGAGGTCGCCCACATCTCAAGCTCAGCTGTGTCATTCCTATTAGTGGGTGGTTTCACTCTCTTTCCCCTCAGGGGAATCACATTCTCTCTTGAATGCATCACTCTGTCTCCCACTGTCTCTCCTCATAGTCCCTAAGGAAATTATATTACATTGCAAATAAATAAAAGTCTGGTGCTCAGATCACTGCTTCTAACAAATTAAATCAAATAATTCTCTAGGTGAATCCTAGTTTCAGCTGACATTGAGAACCACTGCTTAAGGAAAAGACTGAAGGCGAAATGCCTGAGCCAGGCTGAATCACATAGGTCTACTGAGGTTGCCAATTGGTGAAAGAAAAAGTCTGTTCAAAGTAAGGGTTTTTTTTTTTTGGGGGGGGTAGAAAATGCTACATTTATAAAAGCACTGAAGAGTAGGTCCAAGCTCTAATTTGAGCAAGTTACTTCATTAGAGTTTCACTTAGAAAACAGGAATAATAACTTCGATCTTATGTTTGTGATTGAGGACGATCAGATGAAACGGGGCATCAGAAAGATTTTTATAAAGCATACAATTTTTTTTATTCTTACATAGTGGAGCAGTGGAACCATCTGTCTTTAAAAAAGGGTAGTTTTAAGGTGGGCTGCTACCTACCAGACTTGTTATTTTGTTTTAATAACTTGTTTAACAATTGTGAATTATTAAGTACATTCAATACTTCTCGTAGTATGGTTCCCAAACCAGTTGCACCAGCCTCATCTGGAAATAGATTTGGAAAGCAAATTCTGGAGACTTCTCAGAACTACTGTCAGGGAGCCTCTGGGGTCCCCCGACAGTATCAGGACAGAAGTTCTTTTCTACCTCCGAGGCCGCAGGCAGTTCCAAAAAGGCCCTTAATAGTACAAAAGCTCTACCACCCAAAAAGAACTCTAGCTCTGGTCAGGACTTAGACCATAAAAGAGAACACAAGTCTCCCATCAGAGAGAGGATCTCACCCAAGAGGTGTCCTACCCAAAACAAGGAGATAAAGGGCGGTGCCTCAGTCAGTCCCCTTATATCACCGAAGTAATCCTAACTGTTGACAGGGAGGGTCCTGTCAACAAAGAACCCTAAACAGAGTGTAGAAGGGTGGTGCCACACCCTATTACAAGTATAAATAAAGGAGTATGCCAAGGACTAATCCCTTCTTCTGAGATTATCTCATATAAAACACTGGAGGGGGAGGCTGGCATAAAGTAATACATCTTAATTTCATGGGTTTCATGTAATCTAGATGGTACCCACAAGGTCCTACTTATTTATTATCTGCACCAGGGTGATTCTGAGTATCTCGTTCTCTGTATACTGAAAGGGTCACACTCGCCAGCGTGAGGGCAAACTAGTATGATCCTTCCTATAACCTTAAACGTTAGTCTCAACGTAGCCAGGGTGGCAGTCTCCTGGTAAATTCTAACTGTCCCACGCTGGGTGCAGTGGGTATAAAGAGGAGCTGTGCCCAATCTAGATAACATAGAAGTCTTAGTAGATGTAAAAAGTCAGAAGTTATTCATAGTCAAGGTGACTTCTGTAACTGCCACACCCCTCTATTAGTGTTTACATAGAAGAGAGATCTCATTAGAATGAACCTTGGCTTAAGAACATGTAAGTAGATTAAGCCGTGAGTGAGTAAAACAGCAAAGCTCCCAAACTAGCTAAGCCTGTCATCCAACAAACTACTACATCAGAAACTGGATGCAGAACCTAACAATCTTTCACTGACTCACCTATCTAAGCGACTATGCTCCATGATAAAATTTGAGACACACTTATAGTCAAACTTATAGTAAGAAGAATATATGTAAATCCTTTTTACTGATGTATATAGTATATATACATATATGTATATATGTATATATATTTCTATGTGTGTATCACTGTATCACCATGATACACACATAGAAACATATATACATATATACATATATGTGATAATACTATATACATCAGTAAAAAAGGATTTACATATATATTTACATGTTTCTATGTGTGTAAAGAAGATATATGTATATCCTTTTTACTAATATATATATATACATATAAAATTAAGGGATAAACATATAAGGCGTAGAGATAGTTGAGCTGTTCAGGTGCTCACCTTGCACAAGGCTGATCAAGGTTCAATCCCTAGCACTGCATACAGTTGTCTGCCTGAGCCTAAAAGGAGCGATCCCTGAGCCCAGAGCCAGGATTAAGTCCTTGGCACTGTCTGGTGTGACCCTAAACCATCCCTTGCCTCCCCAAAATGATGAAGATGTAACACTTGTTATTTGAATGTTTAAGTCAGTGCTAAGCTCTGCAATAGAACAGTAAAATAAATGGTCAGGCCCTGGGTTCAGTCCCTGGCACTATACAAACACATACATCTGTGCAAAACCACACTGGCAGAAATGACTACTGAAGAACTCAAAAAGCCTTATATCAGGATATAATATGATTCTCAGCCTCCAGTCAGGTTTTGTCAATAAACACAATAATGGGTAGTGTGAACATTTGTGAGCCTGATAAGTTATAAGGTTCATAATGTATTAGAGATGGAATTTTAAAAAATATCTAGTAGAGTAACTATGTTTCAGGAACTAGAATTAATTCATCGGACTTGGTTTTCTCTCAGAGGACAAGCCACAGTTCTATCTTAAAACCAGGTTTATCCTGAAGACAACACCCTGCAGTGTCTCTGGGCCGATCAGGCCAAGGAAGTGTTTCATCACTGACTCAGAGAGAAACCCATTACCTGCACTGAATCACCAGAAACATTTCCTGCAGGATGAATTCTGTCATTGGGTTTGCTAAGCAACAGAAAAAAAACAGTTTCAAAACTTCTTATCTGAAAAGATCTTGTGAGAGAAATCCATCAGCATTACTCCTAAATTCAAGGTTGAAAGGCCTTGCCATTAATACAACATAGGCAGGACAATAATAATTAGGTACATTAGGGGAATCTTATCATACTATCATATGATAAAAGTTCTTAGAAATTGTACTTTTTCTTTTCCATTTATGAAAGTATTTGAAGCCTAAAGAGACCTAACAAAACCATGAAAAGATTGGAATATCCCACTTAAGAACTAACTTCAAGGGTCGGAGGGATAGTCCAGCGGGTAGGGCGTTTGTTTGCCTTGCACGTGGCCGGCCCATGCCGGCCTGGGTTCGATCCCCGCATCCCATATGGTCCCCCGAGCACCGCCAGGAGTAATTCCTGAGTGCAGAGCCAGAAGTAACCCCTGAGCATCGCCAGGTGTGACCCAAAAAGCAAAAAAAAAAAAAAAAAAAAAGAACTAACTTCAGATTCTGAGTAAAAAACTCTAGATTCTGAGTAAAAAGCAGGCAAATATTACTTTTATTACTTATCTTCTGAAAGATACCTTGCTTACATATGGATGTCTGTTTCTCACTCCCTAGCAGATGACTGGCTGGCTTGTCCATCAAGATTCCTAAGCGCTGGGACAGAAGTAATAGTACAGAGGATAATACAAGAGTGCTCTCCTTGCATGTGATGATCCGAACTGTCAGCACCCCAACACCCCATGTGATCCCTCTATTCCTGCTAGGGATCTACCCTGCTAGTTCCTGAACACAAATCCAGGAGTAAGGCCTGAGCAATGCCAGATGTGGCCCCCAAAACAAACAAACAAACAAGAAATATTCCTGAGTCTTAAAGTATTTAGACTCTCAACCACAAATCTTCTATGATTAAAGAACTTGAAGTTAGGGGCCAGAGAAATGGTATAAGGCATACAATGTTTGCCTTATACACAGTCAACACAGGTTCTAACTTTAATATTATACATGGTCCCCTGACACACGAGAGAATTAAAGCTTGAACACAAGTCAGGAATAAGTTTTGAGCACTACTGGGTGTGACACAAAATAAATAGAGAGAAATAAAGAACAGAGTTAAAAGACGGATATATCGAGAAAACTAGCCTCAAATGGAAATTTTCACTTTCTGTTATAAAAAAAATACTCGAGAGAGAGGGAGAGAGAGAGCTTCACTTTATCTCTTCACTATAGTTATAGTGCCTCTCTCTGGTAAGCCCTTTATGCCACATACTAAGAAAATTAGCAATTTCAAGTTCATTTCTCACACTGAAGAGATCTAGTAAAAATAAAAAATTTCCCAAAAAAATCCATGCCTTCCTCTATAACATTTACTAATGTTAATATTAAAAAGTTCCAACTGGGCCGGAGGCGATAGCCCAGCGGGTAGGGCGTTTGCCTTGCATGCGGCCGACCTGTGCCAGCCCGGGTTCGATTCCCGGCATCCCATATGGTCCTCCGAGCACCACCAGGAGTAATTCCTGAGTGCAGAGCCAGGAGGTAACCCCTGAGCGTCGCCAGGTGTGACCCAAAAAAGCAAAAAAAAAAAAAAAAAAAAAAAAAGTTCCAACTACTTCATAATGTATAGGGTGAGTTTAGAAATAGGCACACACCACTTCCACCCCTTCCCCTTCTAAGGCACATTCAGTGATTCAGTGATGAGGACAAGGGTTCCAACAGTGAAGGGTCTACTGCAGGGTCAGCCAGAGAGGACCATGGCATTCAGGCTTGAGTGAATCTCAGCACCACCTGGAGAGCTTATTTAAAAACAAGACTGCCAGGTGTCACTCAAAGAGCTTCTGTTCATCCAGTCTGAGAAAAAAGTCCCCAAACGAACATTTCTAATAAAGTCTCAGGTAAGGCGGCTGCTACTATCCAGGATTCACACTGAGAACCACTTTACTAAGCAAGACAAGTAAATGGCAGCTCTTTCTATTACTGCCTGCCAGCTTCTCGGCACTGCACATCTTTCTTCCAAAGAAGGCAATGGCCTTGTGAACACTGTCATACTTACAACTGAGCAGAATTCTGATTCCCAGAACTACCTCAAAAATCTAGGATCAGTAGCTCCAGAAGAGAACAAGAAGTATAAATAATGGAGAGAATTCTTCCAGAACTTGTTCTCCCTCATTGTTTTTCTTTTATTTTAACCCTTATCTTAAGAAATCACTTTGGTATTATGATTTCTCAATACAAGTATTATGGAAAAGAATAACATTCATTTTGGTTTTTCCCATTTCTTTTACTTATTGAATCACAGGGGATTTTCATTGTGTTTTTAACTTCAGTCCTAAAAATGATATATTCAATTCTAGTAGCCTCCCTCCCCCAACCCCTCCTTCTTTCAGTTGAACTATCTATCATTTCGAACAAAAGAATCATAGAGTTAGAAGGAATATTGGAAATTCACTTAATCCCTCTTTGGCTTCAGACAAGACTGTGTCTAAACTATCCCCAAATATAGCAATTTTCAGTACAAAGACAAACAGACACTAAGAAATTCCCATTCAACATTCTGTCACATACTTGAAGATACTAATATACTTTCTCTAAGCTTTCTCTTCTCCAAACTAATCAACTTCAACTTTTAGACTTTTCTTGTTAGGGTTACTAAACTTTGAATTACTTTGATTCTTATTTAATAAATTTATTTCACCTTGCCCCAGGACCTGAAATATGTATGTAAAGATAACATGAAGACTTTGTGTTTTGGTATAAGAAAAGTGTAAATAAATTTATAGATCAAATATAGAGAAATGTAATTTGAACAAAAAAAAGTTATGTGTACAAATGCTACTAAAGCATAATGTTCATTTGAATAATTGATTTCAAATATGCTTTCATTAATTAAAATAAATATCATTGTTTCATAGTTTTAAAGACTACATTATAAATTACCAGCCATTTCACATGTAAAATGGAGGGGAATTAGAGCTCTTGTAAATTATGCATAAATATGTTTAATGTTACTTTTTACACAGGAGACAGCATTATTATTATTCAACTGCTCTTTATTTTTAAGTTTTGTGTGTATTTAATTGGAATACTGGAAGATGGAGTTATAGCTAACCACTGATTTAATTTTCTGAGACTAAACATACTGAAACTAGTACATGATACTCATTTTTATGAAAATAATCATCTTTAATTTAGACCTTGAGAATCAAGTGTTTTAGAAATTCAAGATAAGTTCAACTAGAACATGACAAGTTAAATCCCAAGCTAAATTATATGCCTTCCAGAAATTTAGAAAGGGAAGAAAGATAATGCATTGGCCTATGGGGCAAAATAGGATGATACATTTTATTTTCATTTCTCCCATTGTACATGTCACTATTCATAACTGAATCTTTGCTTTTGGAATGGTGAGGTCCACCCTATGTCTGAGTGACAGGTTCATTTCTTGCCTACTGGGATCGGAGTGTATGGTGGAGGCGATGCATCTAGTCTCCAGAGAGAAGGAAGACGCTGCTTGCACAGCACTTCTACTCACCAGTCCATGCAGCAGCAAGGGTGTTGGCTTTGAAGGAAGCCAACTGTCCTGCTCTCCCAGCCAGAGGTAAAGAATTGCATTGGTGGCCACTAGAGGGAGGAGGATTAGGAATAGAGTAAATTGTGGGGAAAAGGCACCCATGAAAAACGCACATGGGACAACCAACACATCACCAACAACCGCCTAGCAGCTACCTCTCTGAGGGACTTTGGTAGAATCAGCACATACCATTAACCCAGAGACCCAGACACCTGAAATTATTGTGGTATCCCAGTGTACAGACTCAACTTTGATGGCTGGAGAAGGGAGTTTGAATAGAAATGTGGGAAACACACAGGCACACAATCACAAACACACAAGCACACAGACATACTTTCTCATCCCCCATTACAAGAAGTTTCATCTGTGTCGTCTCGTCCTGATTCCTGCTCATTTTTTTATTTAGAACTCTTGATGGTCAAGAATGCATTCACGAGAACCAAATAGCCCACCTTCATGACAGTCTTGGGAGACGCACCAGCAGAGACACTCATTGTGCCAAGATGTATTTTACCAACAAATCTGTACAAATTACATGAGGTTAAAAACAAACATAATGTAATATAATTAAAGTTTCTTTTGCTAAATTACAGCTTGAAGAAAACCTGCAAGAAATGTTTCCAATTAGCTTCTTTAGCAAACACAAAGCCCAACCCAGACATATTTTGCTTTCCGTTCTGCCCACTGGGTGGGCTGCCTAGTGGGTGTCTTACCTCCAGCACAAGTAGCGGAGCATTCTGACCAGGGCTGATGATTCCATGTGAAACCGACTTCATTGTCCCCACTGGCAGTCCGAGAGATAGGAACATTGAATTTATACCTAATCCCCAGATTCTGTTCCTGAAGCAGAACCTGCCATTGAAAACAACTGGTGAAGATAATTAAAATGCAATGAGCCTTCATTCAGGTATGTACTATTTCTTTTGAAGAAGAAAATGTCATCATGTGAGTCTTACAGAACATTCAAGGTAACTTTTTAGAACATATGCAATTATTCTTTCTATTTTCATGGGTAGTTTGAAGCCATTTCCCCCATCTGCCTTGTTTGGCTATAAAAATATTATTCAAGCCAGCACTGAAAAGATCAAATAATCAAATGAAAATAGTACTATGGCTTAAGCTTTACATGTTTTACACTCTTGTTAGCTGTTTTAACCTTAGCTTCCCCAACTGTAAAACTAAGAGAATGTTATAAACCTGCTCCTTCCTACTACACTAGTAGATTATAAAGAGTGGAAATGAAGAAACAAAAAAACACGTTTACCATGACAATGAGGTTTTCTGAGGTGGGGCCCAGAGCCTCCAGGGATTCTGGATCATCAGTTGGTCTCTTGTAGTGAAAAGCTGTCCCAGCAACATCAAACTTCCTAGGCCAGTCAATAGTCCAGGCACCATTTATATAGTAATCATCTCCTTCAGACTTCAAAGCTGAAAAAGAAAACCCACAGTCCAATATAGGAGATGACTAAATGCACCAACATATACAATAGTAACCATTTCCATTTAGAAATGATGAAACTGTTGACCATTTTCTTAAATCCAAATTTAATGTTAATTTTTCACGTAAATGTTAAGAAGATATAAAGGTACGTGTAGTAGGTGCTGATAAGACTTAATGGCTAGTTTGTTTGAAGGAATAAACATGTGGACCTTGTAAGGTAATTTTGATGCAAGGAATAACCGGGATTAAGAGTAACAGTGCGACTTTCTGTCCAAACATTAATTAAAAGAGCAATTAAAGAAACACAGGGAGTATCTGTGGCATTGACACACAAGCTGAGAATAGAACAATGGAACAAAATAAAAGCAAATGATCAAGAAGTAAGCCAAGTCAAGACATAGAGAAAAAATAAGGGAAGAAAAGAATGACAAATTTCAAAAATATACCCAGAGTTCACATAGACACATACAATAAATTATTTCATATCAATAACCATTAAATGTCAGTGGCATAAACTCACCAATAATAAGGCACAGAGCAGTCAGATGAATTAGTAAAAATTAGTAAACAAAAAAGTCAACCTTTGTGCTATTTATAGGAGACTCATCTGAACTTCAGTGACAGACATAGGTTCAACACAAAAGATTAGAGAACACTGACAAAGGCAAATGATAGCCAAACTATTGCTGGGACAGTTATACTTAAATCATTCAAAATATATTCCAAACTTTAAAAAGATAGGTAGGTTATAAGAGTCAGGGGTGGACATTCTACAATGACTAAGAAAGCAATATATCAAGAGGACTAACACTTTCGTTAATATACATATGTATACATAATGTACATATACATGTTATGTGTGTATACATATATGTGTGTGTAAAAATTTTTGTCTATTAGCAGAATAAATAGTGCAACTACTAAGAGGCCTAAAGAGAAAAACAATAGAAAAACAATAAGTAGCAGGAGATTTTAACATCCCATTTTCACCACTGGGCAGGTCATAGGACAAAAAATATGCAAGGAACAAGTAGTTGGAATAAGTAGCCTCAGTGGCTAAAATGTTGCCTTATAAGCATGAGACAATGAGTTTGATTCCTGCTTTTGGCACATTCAGCAAGTATGGTTCTGGCAACTCTTCAATCCCTGGCACCAAAGCAATTTCTAGCCACACTGCATTCAGGTATATAAGCACCGTAACTAAAGTGTCTGACACATGGTCAACTATGTGGGCACCAAAACTTAATGGACAATCCCTCCCCTGACAGACCCTACAACCAAATATACAATCACGACACAAGTGTACATATAACTTCCAGTCATCCTAACAAGGATTGCCAACAGAAGAAAGAGAAGGGAGAAAACAAACTGGTCTTAATAGATAATTATAGGAATCTTCACCCCCAAACAAAGCAACAAATACACATTCTTCTCTATTGGACATAGATCATTCTTGAGACTAGACCACATGCTGGGACAAAAAACAAACTTAATCAAATCAAGAAGATTGAAATCTTTTCAAGTATCTTTTCAGACTAAAATGGATTGATACTAGAAACCAACCACAGAAAGAAGCCTGGAAAAAAAAATGTAAACTTTGGAAATTAAACAACATACTACAATTAACTATTCAATCAATAAAGAAATTAAGAAGAAGTTAAAAAAAGAGAGGAAATTAAAAATTCAGCACTTAAAGTGCTGGAGCGCATGTTTTGCATCTTCAGGTCTGGGTTCCCTCCCAGGACGGTTTGATCCCCTGAGCACCCTTGCGAGCAACCCCAAGCACTCTAGAAACAGATCCTAGCACTGCCAGGTATGATCCAAAAAGTTAAAAAAAATTCCTGGAAACAAACGAGAATCAAGACATGATCTTCTAGAAGATACAGAACACATAAAAATAAGTTTTTCCTTGCTTTGTGACCATACCTCACAGTGCTTAGGCCTTACTCCTGGCTTTTGTGCTCAGGGACTGCTGATGGCAGTGCCCAAGATTAAACTCAGGTTAGTCACATGTGCAAGGCAACTGCTGTAACCACTATACTATTACTCCAGCCATACAGAAGAAGTATTAAAAGATGAATCCATAACAATACAGGCATAAAACAGGAAATCAGAAAAAAAACAATTCCAGCAAACTATGTAATAATCAAATCTCACATCTTAAAGAACAAATGAAAAACAAAGTGGAAGGTAAGATATAAATATTTTAATAAAGGAAGTACATATGAAAGGTTAGTATATAAAAAAGAAGCAACTTAATTTAGCAAGAAAAATAATAGAAATACAAAAGACTAGTCTTCAATGGAAAATTTGATGAATTTATCTCATTCTCTATAAAAGATTATATACCATTTTCCTTTTTCTAGATACAGATCCAAAATAAATGTTAAATTGTTACTCAATCAAATATTTGTTCAGTCATGTTTAGAGGAGCACTATTCCCAAGAGTCAAAAGGTGGAAATATTCCAAATGTGTACCAACAAACAACCAGCAATACAATTTATGGTATCTAGTACACTTGATCACTTGATAATTTGACATCCTGTTATTTGTCAATTTGCTCAAGTGGGCAACAGTAACGTTTCCATTTGTCCCTGTCATATGCCAGTGTAGCCCAATGGCATCTGCAATGCGATATTATTTAGTCATAAAATGGATGACGGCACGCATACATGCTTCAATATGGAAGAACCTCAAGAACATCAAATTAGGTGAATAGTCTGTACATTAAAGGTCATATATTACATACTTTAATTTATAGGAAATGTCAACAATAGGTAATTACTGTATCTGTATCACTGTCTTCCTGTTCATCATCGATTTGCTAGAGCGGGCACCAGTAACATCTCCATATGTCCTGTCTCATGCAAGTAGAGCCCAAGGGCACCTGCTTGCTCCAGGAACATAAAGAGCCTCAAACCATTACATCAGGTCATGGGAATGAGGTCTATAATTGTTACTGGTATTTGGCATATCAAATATGACACAGGTAGCTTGCCAGGCTCTGCATGAGAGATACTACAAATCTTAATTGCTCCCTTTATAGATTGGCTATCTGATCCTAAGTTACATAGAGACCAAAAATTTATGCGTGTGCTAGTTGCTAAGGACTGAGAATTAAGAACTGTTTACTGGATATAGAATTCCTTTGGGCTTATAAAAATATTCTGCAATGTAGTAAATGCCACTGAATAGTTAACTTTAAAATGACTATTTCTGGGAGCCAAAGAGAATACTGCAGAGCACTCAACCTGGTTCTTATACATATGGTCTTCCAAGCCCCACCAGGAGAGATCCCTGAGCAGAAAGTCAGGAGTAATCCCTAAGCACTTCTGGGTGGGACCCCCAAAACAAAATAAAGAAACCAAAACTTAAGGGAAAAAGGGATGATATTTGAAAGAGAATAAGTAAGCATTCAGTGTTACTAAGTGCCTCTGTAGAATCAAAATCTGTGTCAAAAGATCAACATCCAGTAAAGAGAACTTCCATTTCTTTGCATGTTGAAATGACTGATTCTAGACTTGCTTCACACTATGAATGAGAAAACTCATAAAATATATGAATCATGTGCCCTGAGATATTGGCTAGGAGACATTCCTTCATTCAAGGAAGGAAGGAAGTTGATTCATATAAACTCCTCAGATTTCTTCCTGGAAATAATTTGTCAGCATTGAAGACAGTTAAGTAGAACAAAGTGTTCCCACTAGATAGAAGTCAGAAACAAAAGGAAAAAATTGGAAGGTTACTGTCGGGAACGCCGCCGGGGTCCCCCGACAATGTCAGGACAGAGGTTCTCTTTTACCTCCGAGGACGCCGGGAACAGATGAAAACTCACGAGTCCGGTGCAGTTCCAAAACGGCTTTTAATAGTACAAAAGCTCTTCCACAGCACTCCAATATAATGAACAAACTCTAGCTCTGGTCCGAACTTAGACCATACAAAAGAGCTTAAATCTCCCACCAAAGAGAGAGGATCTCACCCGAGCTGAGTCCTACCCAGAAGAAGGAGCAAAAGGCCAAAAAGCAAAAAGCCAAAAGCCAAAAAGCTGAGGCCGAGGAGCCAAAAGCCACAGGAGCTGAAAGCTAAAAGGCCCAAAAGGTATAAGGTGAAGGGGCCTCAAGTCAGCCCCTTATATACACCAAAGTAATCCAACCGGGAGAGTCATGTCAACAAAGAACTCTAAACAGAGTGTAGAAGAGCAGTGCCACACCCTATTGCAGATATAAACAAAAGTTGCACCAAGGACTAATCCCGAGATTATCTCTTATGTAAATCACTGGAGAGAGAGAGGGGGGGCTGGTATAAAGTAATACATCTTAACTTCATGAGCTTCATGTAATCTAGATGGTACCCACAAGGTCTTTCTTATTATTATCTGCACCAGAGTGATTCTGAGTATCTTGTTCTCATGTGTTGAAAGGGTCACATTCGCCTGCTTAGAGCAAACTAGTATGATCCTTCCTATAGTCTTCCTATAGTCTCAACGTAGCCAGGATGGTAGTCTCCTGGTAAATTCTAACTGTCCCACGCTGGGTACAGTGGGTATAAAGAGGAGCTGTGCCCAATCTAGAAAACATAGAAGTCTTAGTAGATGTATAAGTCAGAAATTATTCAATCAAGGTGACTTCTGTAATTGCCACACCCTCTAGCAGTGTTTACATAGAAGAGAGGTCTCATTAGAATGAAACTTGGCTTAAATAGATTAAGCTGGGAGTGGGCAAAACAACAAAACTCCCAAACTAACTAAACCTGTCCTCCAACAGGTTACAATAGCTGGAATTTGTAGAACCAGTATAGAAGAATAGAAGGAAGAATTCTGCTGTTGAATAGTAATTTGTGTATGTATTGTGCAAAACTCCATAAATCCAGAGGGGTTGGTAGGGTGAGGGAATCTACCTGGGCATTATGAGAACAATTCCCAGAGTGATAATTTAGTTTCAACTACATTCAGCAGAGATCCAAGAAGCACCATGCCTTTGTGGTATTGAGCAAACCTCACAATGAAAGGTGTTACTCTAAACTCACTCAAACAAAAAACTCAAAAGCCAACTTTCAAAAGATTGGGGGTATTATTCTGCCATTTAAAAACACTGTCATGGGGGAATGAAGTGATAGAACAGCAGGAAGGGTGTTTGCCTTACATGTGGCTTACCGGAGTTCTATCCCGGCATCAAATATAGTCCCCTAAGCACCTCCAGAAGTAATTCCTGAGTGTAGAGACAGGAATAACACCTGAGCAACTCAGGGTATGACCCAAAAAAATATTATTATTATTATTATTATTATTATTCATAATCACGATCACGATCACGATCTTCCCGTTGATCATCTATTTGCTAGAGCGGGCACCAGTAATATCTCCATATGTCCTGTCTCATGCCAGTAGAGCCAGGGGCATCGGCTTGCTACAGGAACATAAAGAGCCTCAAACCATTATATTAGGTCATTCCCATATTAGGTCATGGGAATGACCTAATATAATTGTTACTGGAATTTGGCATATCAAATACAACACGAGAAGCTTGCCAGGCTTGTCGAGCGGGAGGCAAACTCTTTTAAACACCTCCAAACAAAGCATTTATTGATATTATCATAATAATACAAAATAAACAAACCTGCCATTTATTGCCATTATTCATAATAATACAAAATAAACAAACCTGTCATTTGGGACAAAATAGATAAAAGTTAAATTGAATTTGCTAAATAAAGTAGATAAGGAGCTGAAAGGAGGTTGCCGATGGATTCACACAGATGTGGAATAAAAACTAAAGCGAGTGAAGTGGCAAACAGCAGAGGCAACTCTTAGATTTGGTGAAAATGACGGTGGTAGGATATGGCAGGACAGGGTAAGAGGGTCCTCACGGTGGGGGATGGTGCTGGAATCCTGGAGGTGGCCACAGTGTGGACTATACACAGAGAAATAAACTATTGCCCTGAATTTCTGCAACACTGTCAAAGGAGGAAAATTAAAATCGCACAAAAGATGGCAGGAGACAATGGAAGTAAATTGTAAGAATCTTACACTAAACAGAATGGGTAATATTACTTAAAGTTGTACTATAATAAACTACCAATGTATTTTTATAAACTCTGAAACAGCCACAATTAAACATAAAAAATTAACGAACAATAGTTTATAACTAAATAACAATATACTATAAGACACTTTGCTACTCTAAGATAAGGCACATACATAATAATGAAGACAGGACAAACAGGAAAGGAGCAGTGTGGAAGCAAACCCAACGGCATTCATACAAAATAAAACACAAATATCCAAACAAAGGGTTGGCAAATATGGTCATCAGCCTTTACTGTCAATGAGTATTTATTGGACACAGCATCCAATGACGTGTCATTTATAAATCCTTTCACACTGGCAGAAGTGAACTATTGCCACAGACAACATATCTGGTATTTACTAAGTGTGTGTCCCTCAACGGAAAGGTTCTGCCAAACCCTTTCCATCTGAATTTATAGACTCTGGTTTAAAAAAAAGAAACAACAAAGAGTATTGGTCACAATAAGAAATCAAGATTGAAATGCCAGAAGTATAAAAAAATATATTTTATTTGATCATAGTTTTTTGATATAATGATATGCTCAATGCATCTAGGGATATATTGCAATAGTCTTAAGTGTCTAGACAAGAATTTTCAAGTAAATGGAACAAAACACTATCAAGTTACAGAAGTAAAAATATCAATAATTCTAGTTAGCTATTATATTATGAATCTTTGAATGCTATCTTTCGAACATGAAGGCAGAAAGTCAGTAAGAGCAGGGAATACTTTGGCAAAACCAATTCAAGTAAATTGACATTTGCAGGATACTAAACCAATTAACACTAAGATATACATTCTTTTTGAGTACATGGAACATTCACTAAATTAGACCACATGCTGAGCCATGAAACAAGCTTATATAAAAGAACTAAGATCATACAAAGGAGGTTTTCTGCCACAGTATACTTAAACTAGAAACAGTAACAGAGAATCTAAGAACCTCCAAATATTTAGAAATTAATGCCTTCTAATCTATGCTTCACAAGGTAGATAAATGTTTTAAACTGATGTTTGACTGAAGTAAAAAAAAATTGTATTGCCTATAACTCAATTATCAACAATTTTGTAAATCACAGTACCTTACTTCTTTTTTCTTTTTCTTTTTTTTTTTTTTAGTCACACCTGGCAATGCTCAGGGGACCATATGGGATGCCAGGGATCTAACCCAGCTCGGCTGTGTGCAAAGCAAATGCCCTACTGCTGTGCTATCACTCCAGCCCCCATTTTTTTCCTATTAATATAACATTGCATTGCAACATTTGAAAACGTATCAAGGCATGTGGTGTGAAGCTAAAACAGTACTTAAGAAAATATTAATCATGCAAATTCCTTATTTTAGAGTAGATAAATTTTGTTCTTGCTTTTGATTTTGTGCCATTACTGATGTAGCTCAGGGCCTACTCCGACTGCTGCTGCCCATGTTCAGGGAACTATATGTAGTACCAGGTTTGCTCCATGCAAAGCAAATAAATGCTTTATTTGCCAGAGTAAATATTTTTCAAAATATTTTTCAAAAATATTGAAAATTTAATTTGAAAAATTAAAAATAAACAAATTTAAAAGTGAATACAAAGGAAATAAATGTAACAAAGTGGACAAATGATAAAAAAAATTGGACCAAAACCTTATTTAGAAAGATTATTCAATATTGTGATTTGTAGGACATATACATTGCCATTAAGATGACCCAATATACATAGTACATATATTTATATTTCTTATACATATTTAACCTTCATTTACAATTCCTATCTCACAATTCCTCAAAAGTCTTGTAATACTTAGAGTGCTAAGAGAGTTAAAAAGTGTCCTTAAACTACATTAAAGAAATTGTTTGCAAAAGGAATGGGAGATAAAACTTCAAACTTCAGGGGCCAGAGAATTGAGCATAAGGCACTTGCCCGGTATGTGATGGGCCCTGGTTCAGTCCCTAGCACTACATGGTTTTCTAAGCACAAACAAGAGTGTTTCTTGAACACAGAAACAGAAGAAAGCCCTGAGCACACCTGGTGTGGACCAGAAACAAAAAGAAACAAATACAATAACAACCACCTCCCTACAAAAAAAATACCTGAATAAACCCACAAAACAAACAAGAATTTTCAAATTCCAAATGTAAACCATGAGGGAGGGAGGGAAGCTAGAGGTTGAGTTCAATTGCCAATAGCCAATTATTTAATCAATTATTCCTACAACTGGACCCTCAATACAAACCCAAGAGGAGAAGTTGACTTCCACATTAGGAGCCCAGAACACTTCCCATGTGCCAGCCTCAGGCCCCATGAGTACAGAAGCGCCTTTGTTCTGGGCTCCTGTCCTATGTTCTCTTCTGGTTGTTGATTTCTTATCATTGGTATCCTTTGTAATAAATTGGTGAGTAAGTAACTGTGTTTCCCGAGTTCTATGTGCCATTCTAGTAGATTAATCAAATCTGTGGCAAGAGCCCTGGGAACAGTTGATTTACAGTCTACCCATCAGAAACAGAGATAATATAAGGACCTTGCAAAGGTCACCTGATCTCTAAGGCAGGGTGGTGGGAACTGCCCGTCTGCAGCTGGCGGTCCAGAAACACAGGTAACTCCCTAGGACTTACCTGGCTTGTGGCCAGTTTCTGAAGTGGAGGGTGCTCTAGTGAAACTAAAGATAGCCTTATTCAGGGCTATCTTTAAACAGTGTCAAAACGGAACTGAATTCTCACAACCTCTATTAGCATCACAGAACTCATGACTGATGTGGAAAAACTTCCACAAACAGTTAATAAGGAGGTGAAGGGTACCGACAGACACATTCAATAAAATTAATGAATTCTTCACCAGGCAAATCAAAAACAAGATACAAATTGCCAATGAGAACATGAAGTATTTTCATTATAATAGATCCTACAGATATTAAAAGGACAATGAGGAAATATAATATGCAATATAATTTATTACCAATAAATTCTACAATTTTTGGCTGTTACAAAAATTGAAATTTAATTAAAGCTTTCACACAAAGAAAACACTAGTCCAGATGGCTTCATAATTAAATTGTATAAAACATTAAGAGACAAAAACAATTTGACTTAAACTCTTTCAGAAATTATAGGAGAAAAAGAACACCTCCCAACTCATGTCATGAGGTCATATTTAATCTGACAGCAAACCAATAAAGACATTACAGGAAAAGTCTGCAACCCAAAATACTTCATAAGCAGACATGCAAACAATTTTAATAGAAGCAATCACTTGCATCAATATATTAGGACTAGGGGGCCGGAGTGATAGTTCAGTGGGTAAGGCATTTGCCTTGCACGTGATCAGCCCATGCCAGCCAGGGTTCGATCCCGGCATCCCATATGGTCCCCCGAGCAGTGCCGGGAGTAATTCCTGAGTGCAGAGCCAGGAGTAACCCCTGAGCATTGCCAGGTGTGACCCAAAAAAGCAAAAAAAATAATTAAAAAAAAATATATAAGGACTATACATTGTGATAAAGTGGTTTTTATCCCAAGAATACTAATTTGATTTAATATTTGAAAACCAATCAATACATGTACTAGAGACATAGGGAAAAAGAAAATAACATATTGTGCAATCGATGAGAAAACTTTAACCCTACTCATAAAAAAAACCACTAGAACACTAGAAATAGGTGGAAATTTCCTGTACCTGATAAAAGATATCTACAGAAATCTACAAAGAATCATAGTTAATGGTAAAAATAAAAACACTTAAGATCATGGGGCCTGAGCGATAGCCCAGCGGGTAGGGCATTTGCCTTGCACGCGGCTGGCCCCATGCTGGCCCGGGTTCAATCCCCAGCATCCCATATGGTCCCCTGAGCACCGCCTGGAGTAATTCCTGAGTGCAGAGCCAGGAGAAACACCCTGAGCATAGCCAAGTGTGGCCCAAAAAAAACAAACCAAAAGAAAAAAAAAAACCACTTAAGATCAGTAATAATGAAAGTATTTTTTAGGCTTTTATTCAACTTTAGACTGAAGGTAATGGCCACTGCTATAAAGTGGGAAAGGAAGGAGGAGGGAGGAAAAGAGGAAGGGAGAAGCATGATAATGGAAAAGATGGAATTAAAATTGTTTTTGTTTAAGGATATAAAACAATTCATGCAAAAAAATTGTAAAACAATAGCTAGAATAAGTGACCAAGTATATAACCAAGTATATAACCAAGTCAATACTAAAGAAATCAACTACAATGTCGAGGAGCTGCTGGGGTTCCCAACAGTATCAGGAAACTAGTTCCCTTCTACCTTTGAGACCAGCGGGAATAGATAAAAAAAACTCTGAGTTCAGCGCAGTTCCAAAAGTCTTTTACTAATTATCAGTAATAAAACAAGCTCTGCCTCTACAATTCAAGATAATGGGATTCTCCAGACCTCTAGCTCTTGGTCAAAACTCAGACCATGTTTATAGGCCCAAGTGTCCCACCAAAGTAGATCCGTATCTCAAGTCCGTCCCCTTATATATCCAAAAAGCAATAATCCTTTCTTCAGGGAGGGGTAGGGTCAACAAAGATCAATGAATCAGCTTATAGGTGTAGATGTAGGGTTGTGCCATGCTAGGGTGGTGCCACACTTGTTTCAGGCCTAAACAAATGATTATGCCAGGGACTGCTCCCTCCCTCTGAGATTATCTTATGTCAAAATACTGGAGAAAAAGAGGGCTGATATAAAGAAATACATCTTAATGTATGTATATTCATGGGGAGAAACACATCATAATTTCCTGGACTTCACGTAATCTAGATAGTACCACAGGGTCCTTCTTATTTCTAATCTGCACCAGAGTGATTCTGAGTGTCTTGTCCCCTGCATACTGAAAGGTTCATGCTCACCTGCTTGAAGGCAAACTAGTATGATCCCTCCTTTAATTTTAAATGGTAATCTCATGGTGGTGGTCTCCTGTTATTTTCTAACTGTCCCACGCTGGGACCAGTGAGTATTAAGAGGAATTGTGCCCAATCTAGACAATATCGAAATCATAGTAGAGACTATAATAATATTTCAGAAGTTATTGATTCAGGGTCAAAATGACTCCTGTAACTGCCGTGCCATCCATCAGTGTTTACACAGAAGAGATCTCATTAGCATGAACCCTGGCTTAAAAACATGTAAACAGCTTAAACTGAAAGTAGATTAAACAGCAAAGATCCTAAGCTAGCTAGGCCCCCATTATCAACATACCATATAATAATAAATGATCCAAAATTATACTGACAATGCCATTTTTAATAAAATCAAAAAGAACAGAACAGGGGCTGGAGCGATAGTCCAGTTGGTAGGGTGTTTGCCTTGCACGTGGCTGGCCGGCCCATGCCGGCCCGGGTTTGATCCCCGGCATCCCATATGGTCCCCGAGCACTGCCAGGAGTAATTCCTGAGTGCAGAGCCAGGAGAAACCCCTGAGCATTGCAGGGTGTGAAAAAAAAAAAAAAAAAGAGCAAAACATTTAGTGATAGATTTAAGAAAAATATGCACAAGAACAAAATACGTATTGGTGTGTAAAAACAAAGACTTAATAACAGGTAAAATGTTCCACATATTGGAGGATGATATTCTTTAAGATATCATTTCTCCCAAATTTATCTAAATTTCATCTTTTTTTTGTGTATTCTAAATTATGCATTTTTTTCTGAAAATTCACAAGCTGATAAGAAAAGTAAAATTCGAATAGTTTTGTAGCTCAGTGGTTGCATGTAAAAGGCCCTGGGTTTGATCCCCCAACATTACACACACACACACAAACACATACACACACAATAGAATTGTAAAAAACCTATAAAAAGCAAAGACAGTAAATTTCCTATTTTTAAGGTCTACTGTTAAAACTATTATTTTCTGTCAATTCTACTTCAAAATAATGAAATGGTTTTGGATTAAGGAGAGACAAAGTGGCAGGATGAAACAAAAAATAGATCCATATGCTCACATTAAATTTATTTCTAGATGCAAACTGTAACTTAATTATACCTGTATAAAAATAATTTAAAATCTCCAAAAGGATTAACTATAATCATTTTATTTGTTTATTTTGCTCCTACAATCCTACAATATTTGGAACTCCCTTAATTTTAGCATGATAGGGTTGTACCCTCAAAGTGGAATATCTTTTTCTTCATAAAAAGTGTGTTACCTTTCCTCATTAATTTTTTTTTTTGGTCTTTTGGGCCACTCCCTGCAATGCTCAGGGGCGTTACTCCTGGCTCTGCACTCAGGACTTACTCCTGGCAGTGCTCAGGGGACCATATGGGTTGCTGGGGATCAAACCCAGGTCGGCTGCTAGCAAGGCAAACTCCTAGATGCTGTGCTATTGCTCCAGCCCCTCCTCATCAATTTTTAAAAATCTAGAAATATATGCCACTTACCAATATAGTTCTTTGACACAGCAATTTCTCTGACTTCAATATGAACAGAACCTCTTGGTATGTGCACAACTTCCATGTATCCTGGAACATAGAAAATAGGAAGGAGTAAGCAGTCCCAGTCCAAAGGGAGTGCCTAATCACCATTCAGTATTATAGTTGCCTTACTCTGTCATTCTTAGTTTGACTTTGCACATTACAAATTATGATATATAATCAAATTTCCCTTTGAATTCAGTAAATACCTACTTTTCTTTACAATTATTTCAAGATATTGTCAAAGCCTTGATATAGGTAATATTGGTTCATGTGCTGCTTTTTTTCCAACAGAGAGCCCTCAAATTAATATTATGTGGGAGTTCCCATCATGAGGAAATGTCTAAATAAAGCTGAGTGAAGAGAATAATAATTTATTAAAATATCTTACATAGACGTCCCATTTAATGTCTAAAAACTGAAAAGAATATTTTTTTAAGGGCTAAGCATTGTCTAGCTAAATAAAGAAATCAAAAGTAAGGGGGCTGAATGCAGTGCTTTTTGGCTAATCCAATACACCAGCGGTGTGAGGGAGAGCGCCTGCACACACTCACCTCCTCGGGGCAACGAATCATTGAAGAACCCTTCAATGGCATCACATGTGCTTCCATCCCCTCCACAGACTCGACATCTATCTTCCCCTAGCATCAGATCCCAAGATATTATCACAACCTACATGCTGAAAACAAAAAAGAAAAGTGAGTATAAACTAAGTATAACTTTATATTTACCATTTTTTCCAGTAAAGGAAATTAAAACAGGAAACACTTTCCCCTTTTCCACCTTGACCTACACTTTCTAGTAAGTTGTGTAGCTAATGTTTTCCAACACTTTATGCTTTCCTAAAGATGAATGTTTTTTATTTTTGTGTTGTTTGCCCCATCCAATGGTGCTCTGGGGACCATAGGTAGTTCCTAAGGTGCATGCAAGGCAAGCACCTTACCTGCTGTATTATCTCTCTAGCCCAAGGATGCATGTTTCTGTTTCTATCCTAGATTTCTTCTCCCTTTAATAGAAACTGTGCTCCAGTTGTTAAATATCAGAATGTTAAGGCACGGGTTCCTATTACATTCAATTGAAAAATTAAAGAAATAGAAAAATGGCACAAGATGCTATCCAGGGTTATAGTAGCAAGAGCCTTGACTCATCATTAGAGTTTTTTGCTTTTGAAGCCACTAGCTTTACTGGATATACTATTGCAGTGTCAATGTCAAGTTTGTGGGATCCTTGTTGAGGAAATCTTCAAAAGTGAAAACCTACTTTCCACCAGCTGAATAAAATTGTCATAAACCAAAGGAGATGCAAAATGAAATATTAGAAGTGTTACTACTTTTCAAATTTTCACTAAATCTTATCTACCTACCTATTTGTCTATCTATCTATCTATCTATCTATCTATCTATCTATCTGTCTGTCTGTCTGTCTGTCTATCTATCTATCTGTCTATCTGTCTATCTATCTGTCTATCTATCATCTATCTATCAATCTATCATTTATCTATCAATCTATCTATCAACTATCTATCTTGCTCAGGGCTTACTCCTGCCTTTGTACTTAGGGATTACTCCTGGCAGTGCTCTGGGGACCATATTGGATGCCAGGATTCAAACCCATGTTAGCTATATGTAAGGGAAGTGCCCTACCCACTCTTCTGCCACTCTGGCCCCTGGTCTGCTACTCTGCCACTCTGGCATATATATATTTTCCTTTTTTTTTTTCTTTTTTGGGTCACACTTATCGATGGTCAGGGGTTACTCCCAGCTCCACACTCAGGAATTACTCCTGACAGTGCTTGGCGACCATATGGGGTCCCAGGAATTGAATGCAGGTCGGCCGTGTGCAAGGCAAATGCGCCAGCCACTGTACATCTCCAGTCCCAGATGTATATTTTTATATAGTTAATTTTTGCATATAATTTTGGCCCTAGAATTTGTACATTTGACCATACTGGTATAATCACTGAATAAAATCTTTACTAAAATCTTTTGTAATCTGAAAAAAAATTCTAAATACTACCACAGAAATAGCTTTTCTTTCAAGCAAATAAAGTAATTCACACACACACAAGTACACATGTATATACACACACACACACACACACACAGAATTCAGAAACAAGTAGCCAGCAAGAAACTTTGGCATGAAGTTATGAGTGAGGCCAAGTAAAAAGAGACAGTATACTTATTTCTTCTTTCTCAGTTTCTGGGATTAGCTTTGTACTTATCTTTAAAGTAAAAACAAAAACAAACCAGGAAAAAGTTATGAGAAGAGTGGTTTTGTGGCTTTTCTTATTACGATAAGATTCATTTACAGCTCAAGAAAAAGAGCATGATTTGCTCCTACAATTCCCAATTAGTCTGACTAATTCTCTAAAGTAAATACTTTAATAAGGTAAAGATTAACTCGATAATGAAAACCACTGTAAATGCTTCCAAGGAGACAAAGGAGATGCATATTGGTTTCACACTTTGAAAGAAAATTATGCCACAAAACGTATCAAGTAAACTTCCAGTCAGAACACATGGCAGCCACATGACACTAAGTCCTCGTCCTCTCTGTGTCCTTTCACATGGTCAACAGAGAAAAACAAATATTAAGTTAAAAATATTTTGGGCTCTGGATTTTTCATAATGAAAATAAAATTCAAACTATATCTAGCGATCAATATAATATTAACTAGAGCACGGAATAAATCACATTTGTGTGATAAAAAGACTAAGAGTGGTCATTTTATCTTTAGTTCTGCATATTGTCATCCTTATTGAAAATGGACTCTCTCAAAAAGGAGACTCTCCCCTTACTGAGCACAGCATTGACTAGGAAATGCTATTTACAGAAATAACCATAAGAAAAAGGAGTAAAATTTCAGTCTGAGCAACCTTGCATTCGCCATTAATACAGATATCCAGTGAGTCCGCATTGCACTGGGTCCCATCAATCACTGCAGGGGGCACGTTCAGTATAAAAATTGTAACCTTCAGCCAAGCAGTTCAATGCACAAGGCTTTACCCCACCTGGACAAACAGAGTAAAGAGAAACAGATGACTCTCTTAAGGAGCAATGCTTCCATAGTATCCAAAGCAAATTTATAATTCATACAGATAGCATTCCTGACTGTACTTGGGTTTGTATTTTTCTTTCTTTGCTAAAATATCACGGTGTTTTCTTAATTGTATATACAGCTTAAAGGAAGACCTGCTTAAAGGTTTTATGTTTTAAAACTTACAAGTAAACTTACAAGTATTCTAAAATATTTTAGATCAAAGGGTATCACATAGGATCACATTTTTCAACCTGTAGGTGAAATAAATACTTTTTACAAAACTGAAGGAAAACATTTAGGAAACAATAACCTTATATAGTGCAAATAGAAATTTCTCCAACATAAGTCACTTACTATTGAAACTAATTAAAAGTTATTACTTCAAGCAGGAATATCACAATCATAAAATAAAACTGCTTGTAACTGCCTTAAACATGCCATGTTCCATGGATGAGGAATAGATCTCAGGATATAAGTATATGTTAATAATTTTTTATTATATCAACGAATCAAAATAAACATATTTAGCACTACTTAATTTAAATAATCTGATTTTATTTTGTGAATAAATATATGTAATAACTTGAGTACCTTTAACTGGTCATTGCAATTTATATTATTTAATATTGATGTGAAAAATAAAAATCAATAGTTGCCAATTAAAAAAGATATTTCATAAATTAATAATATATTGGGATACTAGCACTAAATATAGCTTTATCTTATTCAGAATGGTTAACAAAAATCCATTGATAAATACGTAATCATTAATTAAAGTATTTTTTGTCAAATATCTTTTCAAGAAATTTATTCCTCCTTTTTGTCATGATGCCAATTAAACTGATAGAATTTATCATAAGACTATTTCCAATTAAAAAAAGATGAAATGACAGGCTCGTATTTCAGCGGAGGTGGAAACTGGCTTTCCACAGGAAAGAGGTATGTGAAATAAAGAAGAAATGAGTGATTGGAATGGCAGTGAGTTTGAGCAAACACTGTATTAATAAATCACTGTTCCAGTTAATAGCTGATGCAAGAAGATAAATAGACCAAAGCTGTGAGATACTCTATCTTTCAGGTGAAGATAAAAACCCAGAATTTTGAAAAATGCACAGTCTGCTTGGCAAACCATTGTTTCAAAAAATGCTATGGAGGTTAAAATATGTATATGGATAAAAACTTCCAGTTACAACTCTGGACTGTGCTTTCTATTTTCAATGTACATAAACCATTGCAGAACTCCTATAAAACCTCTAATGTTATTGTAAACATTAAGTTAATGATACCCTATTTGCAACAGAACAGTGAAAAAACTTATTAAAAAAAATTCCATGTGTTGGGCGGGCGATAGCCCAGTGGGTGGGGCGTTTGCCTTGCACACAGCCGGCCTGCACCAGCCTGGGTTGGATCCCGGCATCCCATATGGTCCCCCTGAGCACCGCCAGGAGTAAAGTAATTCCTGAGTGCAGAGCCAGGAGTAACCCCTGAGCATTGCCGGGTGTGATCCAAAAAAGAAAAAGAAAAAAAATTCCATGTGTAGAAGCAGATGGTGGGTGGGAGGAAAGTGGAGGTTGGGGAAGCATTGGTGAAGGGAAGTGGAACTGGTGAAGGGTGTTGAAGCACTGTATGCCTAAAACCCAATAAATCACTTTGTAATTTCACTGTGACTAAATTAAATATAGTTTATATATATATATATATATATATATATATATATATATATATATATATAATGAACATAGAAGTGCAGATGGCATTTCTGCTGTGTATTTTGGGACTTCCAGGGCATTTTCCCAGAAGTGGTATTGCTGGGTCATATAGAAGCTCAGTTTCCAGTTTTTTTTTTTTCTTTTTTTTGGGTCACAACTGGCGACGCTCAGGGGTTACTCCTGGCTCTGCACTCAGGGAATTACTCCTGGCGGTGCTCGGCGGACCATATGGGATGCCGGGATCGAACCCTGGGCCGGCATAGGCCGGCTGTGTGCAAGCCAAACGCCATACCCGCTGGGCTATCGCTCTGGCCCCACCGTTTCCAGCTTTTTGAGGAATGACCATATTGTTTTCCAAAAAGTTTGGACCAGTCAGCATTCTGTGCTGCTATGTTCACTGTAGTACTAGTCACAATATCCAGAACCTGGAAACAACATCAGTGCCCGAGAACATGTGAGTAGATACAGAAACTATGGCATCTGTACATAATGGAATACTATGCAGCTGTTAGGAAAAATGTAGTCATGAAATTTGCTTATAAAATTGTTGGACATGAAGAGTAGAGTGAAATGAGTCAGAAAGAGAGGGACAGACAAAGAATGACTGAATTCATATATGGGATATAAAAAATAGTATGAGACTAACATCCAAGGACATTAGGAACAAGAGCCAGAAGGACTCCCCACTGTTGGAAGCGTGTCACACTTAGAGGGAACAGTTAGGATAGAGAATGAACCACTATGGCAATGATAGTTGGAAATGATCACTCTGGACAAGAATTGAGTGCTGAGAGTAGATAAAAAGATATACATGTATCTGTACTGCAAACCATAGTGCCCAGAAGGGGAGAGAAAGAGAGAGAAAGAAAGAGACAGACAGACTCACTCACCACTGGGTCTCGGGTGGACTCCTGGGACCCGTGATCAAACCCGGTGGACCATATGCAAGGCAAATGCTCTACCCTGTACTATCGTTCTAGCCACCCTTGAAATCTACTCTAAAATAGAAATAATACCCAAACCCTACAACTCTCATATAAAAAGCATTTCTAGGAGCCAGAACAACTAATACTAATGCTGTCAAAGATACCATAAGAAAACAATTACAAATCAGAATTTCTTATGATCATAGATGCAAATATCATATAAAAATATTACTAAGTCCAGTAACATATAAAAAGATAAGTTGCACATGCAACTTATCCTTGAAGTAAAATATTGCACTGACAGTACAAATTCCATCAAGTAATTTACCATTTTAAACCACATTTTATTTATTTATTTATTTATTTATTTAATTTTTTTTTTGGGTCACACCGCGCAATGCTCAGGGGTTTCTCCTGGCTCTGCACTCAGGAATAACTCCCTGGCGGTGCTCGGGGACCATATGGGATGCCGGAGATCAAACCCGGGCGGCACAGGCCAGCCAGCGTTCAAGGCAAAGCGCCTACCCGCTGGGCTATCACTCCGGCCCCACATTTTATTTATTTATTTTTAATTTTATTATACCACTACAAGTGTACAATTACACAGCTATTCATGATTGGGTTTCTGTCATACAGTTTTCCAGTACCCATCTCTCCACCAGTGCACCTTTCCCAACACCAATATCCCCAGATTCCCTTCCCTCTCCCCAGCCTGCATTTATGGCAGGCACTTTTCCTCAGTGCATGCACAAATAATTCTGAAAGCTAAGCTGGTGCATTAAGGCTAAAATGCAAAATAAAAGTATAAAGAATGAAATGGAGATTTTTTTCAGAAAACACTGCTACTTATAATAAATTCATATATCATTAGAAAATACAATAGAGAAGAAAATTTAGAAAGGTCACAGAATAAAAACTTAGCAGACAAAATTAATTAATTTTTATATACCATAGCACACTCTTTTTTTTAAATTACAAAAGCATAAATTACTTAAGACTATACTTAACAAAAGATGTGCAAAACTTTACACCTAAAATTATAAAACCAAAGAGAGAGCCGATTTCAAGCACAGGTATGCGGGTCTAGGCAGCTAAAGTCACCGTCTTCCATAGAGATGGAACCGGGATCCCTTTCTACCACCATTGTCCTGTCTAGGAGGCCCGGTTGAACCGCCCACAAACTGTTCCTGGTTTATCCAGAGACACAGACACACAGGGCAGAGTTGCTACCGGCTCTCCCTGTGGTGGGCGGCTGCTTTGTGGCGGTGCAGTACATCAAACTAGTAGAAACCAACCACATTTAGAAATTCAGATGATCAATGCAATAACAAAAATAGACCAAATTAGCCCGTAACAAACAAACACACAAAAATCACGACTTTATCAATACCATTGTCATATAGGGGCTGCAACAGTCAATATAATTGGTGCCAGCTGAGGAAGCAGGCATGGGAATGGGGGGGCAGTGGGAAATGAGGGTCTTTGGTGGTGGGAACACACTAGTGGTGGGATTTGTGTTGGATGATGAAATATTAAATAATAAAAAAATTTTAAATAATTAAAAAATAAAATTATAAGACCTATCCAGAAGGCTTTACATAAAATACAAATAAAGGAAGAAAAGATAGAAAATATAAAGAATACAACATTTATAAATCAGATGTTCAGATGATATTTGAACATCTGATATTGTTCAAATATCAACTTTAGAAATCTGATATTGTTGAAATATCAGTTGTCCCTGAATTGATTGATCTATAGCTTCAAAATGGTAACAGTCATTGACCCAGCAATATTTTTGGTAGAAAATTTAACTCTAAAATTTATACAAAGCGTTCAGAATAGCCAGAGGACTCCTAAAGAAATATTAATCTTGGGGACTCATTTTACCTGTGTACAAGATTGTATAAAGTTAGTAATCAAGAGAGTATAATATGAGCATGGGATTAACAATCTACTCATCAAAACAAGTAGAATCCAGAATATCACTATATATACATATATACACTGTACTCCTATTATTTTAGAGTGTAAGTTTAGATATAAAGATCAAATTTGAATCTTGAAAAATGAAACAACTAAGAAAATGTCTTTTGGGAATATGGGGAGAAATAACATGGCAGGAAAGGCTTTTTGCCTTGCACATGTCAGACCAGGGTTTGATCTCTGGTGCTGCATATGGTCTCCTGAGCCCTGCCAGGAGTGATCCCTGAGTGCGGAGCCAAGAGTAAGCTCTGCACTACGGGTGTGCCTCAAAAAACAAAAAGGAAAAAAAATTGAATTGAGATAAAGACTGACATAAAACACTAAGACCACAAAAGAAAGAAGTCGAAAAATTCGGGGCTGGAGCCATAGCATAGTGGGCAGGACATTGGCCTTGTATGTGGCAGTCCCGGGTTAAATCCTGGCATCCCATATGGCCACCGAGCACTACCAGGAGTAATTCCTGAGCAAAGAGCCAGGAGTAACCCCTGAGCATTTCGGGTGTGACCCAAAAAGAAAACAAAAAAGTTGAAAAATTCTAATTCATTAAAGTTAAAATGTTATACTCATCCAACACACCTATTTTGCTATTTTAAAAGTAATAGCAGGGGCTGGAGCCATAGCACAGCGGGCAGGGCATTTGCCTCGCATGCCTGGGTTCAATCTCTGACATCCCATATGGTCCCTGAGCACCGCCAGGAGTAATTCCCTGAGCGAAGAGCCAGGAGTAACACCTAAGCATTGCCGGGTGTAACCCCACCCCCAAAAAAGCAAAAAACAAATAAATAAATAAAAGTAATAGAAAATCACAGACTATGAAAAATATTTATAAAATATATTTCATGGGCTAGAGGAGATAATACAGGGATTAAGGTGCTTGTCTTGCATGTGGCCCCTCAAGTATTGCTAGATGTAGCCCCAACATTTCATCCCCCCAATTTCATAAATAAATACTATTCACTAATACAAATAAAAGTGGACAAAGAATTTGAAAATTCTTAAACGTTAACAATAAGCACATGAACATAATAAACAATTATGAAAAGTTATTAGAAAATATAAATTAAAACTCACTGAAATATATAGGCACTAGAAGAAAACTGAAAACTCTATTGTTGGCAGGAATTGGTGTTCCCTGGATCACTGTTGGTAGTACAACCACTTTTTAGAAAAATCTATCCATTTCTGTTAAACCAAACTCATTCCTACAGTATTTCCCAGCAATTCTATTCCTATTTACTCAAGAGAAGCAAAAACATATGCTCACAAAAAGACTTTTACACAAATGTTCATAGCAGCTTATTTCATAACATCTGAAAATTAGAAACAATTCAGTTTTCCAGAAGTAGTAAATGGAAAAATGTACTGGTTATTACAATGGAATACTGCTCAGTAATAAAAAGAATGCACTACTCATACATGCAATAGCATGGATACTTCTCAAAAACATTAAGTTTAAATGCACAAAATTGAGATCAAGACTTGCACCAAACAATAGACATGCCATGATTTTATTTTTATGATATTCTGGAACAGATAGTACCAGTTAATGGTAAAAGTAAAAACTCAAAACAGTATTTGCCTTGTGAAAGAAATGGGCAGAAGCAGCTATTTACTGGGAAGAAGGTGAGAAGTGAGTGACTCTGGTAAGAATCGCGATGTCCTAAATCTCAACTGGACTAGAACAGGTCTACACAACTGTCAAAACCCACTCAAAGGAAGAACTGTTAAGATTTTCATATTTTACTGTACTTAATCTTACCTCAGAAAGAAAAAAATGACTAAATTATGGTTATAATTAATCTTTATATGCAACAAAATATGATGGATAGAGAGACAACTAATTATGTAATAAAGAAAAAATAGTAAAAGATTGATGATAGAATCTTGGTGGTGAATAATGCAGTTGTCACTGTAAAATTCTTTCAGTATTTGCTCTGTGTTGGAAGATTTTCAAAAATGTTAGAAAAACAAACAAACAATAAAAGTTGTTTTTTTTTTATAAAAAGTATATTCAAAGTTTCCAAGAGAAAAATTCTAACAAAATTTAGTTTATATTTTGGGATGTAGGAAAACTTGTGCTTGCAGAACATTAGTGTTTGATACACACCGGGTGTGTATCAAAGGATTGGAAACATTCACCAGCACTAAAATAAGAACAACAATAATTATGGAAAGATCCTTGACCTCTGACAAAGATAGAAGACATTTTCCTGGCCTTCTTTCAGTTGATTTACATCGTTTTAAGGTGATAATTCTTTATTTTTCTTTTTTCCTCTTTTCATTTTTGGGCCATACCTAGCAGCGCCCAGGCTTTCTACTGGCTCTATGCTCAGAGACATTCCTAGTGGACTGGGTGGACCATATGTGGTTCTGGGAATCAAATCTGGGTCAGTAGCATACAAGGCAAGTGCCCTACAGGCTGTACTATCTCCTTAGCTCTAAAGGTAATAATTTCTTATATTAAATTATTTTAATGTGATATACACATACTATAAGAAATCTTAATTACTCCAAAATATTATCTGGTTCGTATTTTTTTATAGTCTTTTGGTTTAATTTTTATGTTTGTTTGGTATTTTGGGTCACATCCGGCGATGCTCAGGGGGTTACTCCTGGCACTGCCCTCAGGAATCACTCCCTGACGATGATAGGAAGACCATAAGGGGTGTCCGAGGACACACGACAAGCACCTTACTCATTGTACTGTCACTCAGGCCCCTTTTCAATAATATTTGTACTTGGTTAAATACAGCTATGGTGGGGGTTTTGTATTACAATATATTATTTATTTGGAAGTCACACCTGTTTGTGCACAGGGGGACCATGTTCTGCCAGGGAATCAATCCTAAGCATTCTACATGCAAAACATGAGCTTTAAACTGTTAAGCTATCTCTTCAACCATAGAACTAGGCCTTTAAAAGCTGTTTCTGATGATTTGTACTACCAGAAATAAAACCTTTATTAAAGAAAATTGAAATATGAAGTTACTAGTACTATAAGCATTTTCTTGGTTTGATTTCATCACTCATTTTACTAAGATGTGTATGAATGTTTGTATTTACATATTCTGACAGATTATACCTTACCTCCAGTATAGGGTTCCAGTTATAATACTTCCCACGGAAAGGCATGCTGTCAAAGTCTGCACACTGTTTCTCTCGAAAATCTCGGGCTCCCAAAGGACATGGCTAAAATAAAATCATGAATGTTTTGATTTTCAAAGAATACAAAAGCCAAGAGACAATGTGCCTAAAACGACAAACGCCTAAACTCCATTATAATATAGCTCACTGACATAATTCTGGCATTTACTCTGTAGTTAGTCAGATTGAGGAATAGGTATTGTAATCTTAGTCACAGAAGAAACAAAGTAAATTCTGTGTGTGTTTTTGTTTGGGGGGCCACACCCAGCAGTGATCAGGGTTTACTCTAGACTCCACAATCAGGGGGTCACTCCTGGTGCAGGATAGAATCCGGAGTTGGACAAATGCGAGGCAAGTGCCCTACCAACTTGCTTTCTCTCTCTCCCGCCTACTAAAGTAATTTAAACAAAGTTAAGGTTTAGCCAGTTTTCTGCATATGTCACAGTCCACCCTGCAATAAGTCCATCAGGTGTCTTCTTACAAACACATAAAGACGAGGTGATGAAATAAAAATGCTAAATCCTTTTGGTAACAGTATTTTTTTTTCTTTTTGGGTCACACCCAGCAATCCTCAGGGGTTTCTCCTGGCTCTGCACTCAGGAATTACTCCTGGTGGTGCTCAGGGGGACCATATGGGATGCCGGGCATCGAACCCAGGCCAGCATGGGCTGGCCACGTGCAAGGCAAACGCCCTACCCGCTGGACTATCGCTCTGGCCCCCTGGTAACAGTATTTAAGGGCCAGTTGCTAATGCTAACAGCTCTTTAAGGAACCAATGACAGATTTGAAACATGACGTCCCGCACCATTAACTGCGGTTTGGAATCCTACTACTCTTACTGTTTCTGTCTAGCCCTGACAAAAAACCATATTTAAAGATGAGGAATAAACTGGGTAAAATACTAGACTTCAAATTCAAACACCTTCGAATCCAAGGAATTTGGACTATCAAGCTTTACGCTTAATCTATTGGCAGAAAATGAAATAGCAAATTGTCCCAAAACATGTATACAGAACGGTATGAGAGATAAGGAGAAAGGATATTCCAAGCATGAAGAGAGGGTTATTCAATTTTAAACAAACTGGAATGCTTCTTCTACCTAAGTTGTTTTTTTTTTTTTTAAGTGAATCTTGTCAAAGTCCCCCAGGGACCTCCTAACCTTTCGATTCATAAAACTCTCATAGCATTTGAGCAATGTGACCTTATTTGACTTAGCTGTTAGAGTGCTGCAGCTGCAGTGCTAATAATGCAGAGCTGAAAATTCTGCTTGCTCCCCACCCTCCAGGTGAGGTTATTTCCCAGCTGACATCTCTGGGGTGTTTTGGAATTAGAGGCAGATTCCCCTCTCTTCTGACTAGGTCCCACCCAGCAGTCTAATGCCTGGCATCTGCCACATCAGCAGGGACAACTCCACATCTCCTAACACTGCTTGCTCCCCCTCCACGGCCAGCCTCTCAGCTCCTGAACCACAGGACCATGGCTCTATTCATTAAAGCTTACTCTGCTCACGTGATACTTCCTGCCACTGGGTGAAGAGGGGCAGGGAAGAAAAAGAGCAATTCCCAACCTAACTCCCTCAGAGACTTCCAGGGGGCTAACTGCAAAGATTCACCCCTTGCTCAGTAGGACCACGGCAGACTTAGTGGGGAACACATGTAAAACCCACCAAGTTCAAAGAGTGAACAGTAAGGGAAGGCTCCACCAATAACATACAGCACTGTGGACTCTCAGAGAAATAACTTTAGGGACACTATGATGAGGATATTTAATGTGCTCAATGACACTGGTAGTCAGCAAAGCACAAGAAAGTATGAGAGATACACTGTTGGTGGGAATGTCGACTTGTACAACCTTTCTGGAAAGCAATATGGACATCCCTCCAAAGACTAGAAATTGAGCTCCCCTTTGACCCAGCCATACCGCTCCTGGGAATATACCCTGGAAAGCCAAAAACGCACAGCGGAAACACAATCCGCACTTTTATTTTCATAGCAGCACTGTTCACAATAGCCAAAACCTGGAAACAACCAGTATGCCCGAGAACTGAGGACTGGATAAAGAAACTGTGGTACATCTACACAATGGAATACTATGCAGCTGTCAGAAAAAATGAAGTTATGAAATTTTGCTATAAATGGGTGGATATGAAAAGAATCATGTTGAGTGAAATTAGTCAGAAGGAAAGAGAGAGACATAGTATGACTGCATTTATTTGCATGACATAAATATACTAGGTGATCTTACCAAAAGTGGAAATTACCGCAAGCGTGTGGGAGTCAGAGGTTGGTTTAGATAGAGAAAGGAACATGAGTGAATAAATGTCTAAAGTTCTGATACTAACATAGAACTGAGCATTAAATACAGACAAAAAAATGCAAGTGATGACTTCTAAGTGTACGTAGTGCAACCCACAATGTGTGGGAGAAGGAGGGAGAGAGAGAGAGGGAGAGGAGAGGAGATAAAGAACCTGCCATTTAGGCGGGATGTGGGAGGGGGGAGGAATTGGGGACATGGGTGGTGGCTGAGGGGGCACTGGTGGAGGGCAGGGTGCTGGAACACTATGTGACCGAAACCCCAGCGTGAACAACGTTGTAATTGTATATCTCACGGTGGTATAATAAAATGTTAAATACAAAAAAAAAAGAAAGTATGAGAGAGCCAAGATGAGAAAATCACAATCAGAAATGAAGAATATGGTAGGCTATATAAAGAAATTGATAGAAATTAGAGCAGCAAAACAGAAGCAGCTGAGAAAAAGATCAAGGCATTCTAAGATGGAGGAAACTTCTAGAAAACAACAGCAGATGGGGGAAAGTCTGGAAAAAAAACACAAAACAGCTGAACAGCACACAAGAAAACTATGGGATTTAAAGAGAAACAATATAAAAATCACCAAAATTCCTTAAGAACAGTAGGGCAAATTTAATAAAGAACCAACAACTAAAGAAATCAGAATTTTTCATAGTTTATGATCACAGACACCCAGATCCAAGAAGCCTGAAGGGACCCAGTATAAAAGACTCAAATAGAAAAATTCCAAGACATGTTGTACTCAGAATGACAAATATATATAGAATTGCACAATATATGTATCACTTGATCTCTTGATCACTTGACTTCCCGTAGATCATCGATTACTAGAGCGGGCACCAGTAACATCTCAATATGTCCTGTCACATGCAAGATAGACCAAGGGCATCTGCTTACTCCAGGAACATAAAGAGCCTCAAACCATTCCATCAAGTCATGGGAATGAGGTCTATAATTGTTACTGGTATTTGGCATGTCAAATACGACACGGGTAGCTTGCCAGGCTTTGCCATGAGGGTGGGATAATCTTCTAGTCACCTCAAAACTCGAGCATCATCACTGACCCACCCTGCAGCAGTTTTTCCAAGCCCCGGACCAGGTATGCCGATCCAGAGACACACACACCGGGGCAGAGCTGCTTCTTGCTCTCCCTGTGCCCAACTGATCACGAGGCTTCCGGGAGGGATGGCGGGTTCTAGCCCTGGCCCGCCATTCCAACAGAGCCTCACAAGAAGCCAGAGGAACCCACACACACCATGAGGGCCGCCATCTTCCACATCTGGACTCCCCTCTCGTCAGAACTCCACCCAACAGAAGAGCTGATTACAGCCCAGCTCATCACTGACTTACCCTGCAGCAGTTTTTCCAAGCCCGGACCAGGTATGCTGATCCAGAGACTCACACACACAGGGCAGAGCTGCTACTTGCTCTCCCTGTGCCCAGCTAATGACAAGGCATCCGGGAGGGATGGTGGGTTCTAGCCCTGGACCGCCACCCCAGCAGAGCCTCACAAGAAGCCAGAGGAACCCCCACACCATGAGGGCCGCCATTTTCCACATCCAGACTCCCCACATGGTTCATCAATAAATGCTCAAGTTTTGAGGTAGAACTTTATAGGAAGAAAATCCAACTCCATCAAAACAATGGTAAAAAAAGAGATGAACAGAAATTTCCTCAAAGAAAGAAGAATGTTCAAAAGGCACATAAAAAAATTGCTCTTCATCACCAATGCTCTTCATCACTAATTCATCATTCATCTATCAGTGAGATGCAAATAAAAAACAATGAGGTATCATCTCACACCACAGAGAATGTATTATATAAATATAATGGTTTGAGGCTCTTTGTATTCCTGGAGCAAGCAGATGCCATTGGCTACACTGGCACGTGATAGGGTCAAATGGAAACGTTACTGGCGCCTGCTCAAACAAATCGACAAATAACGGGTATCAAGTGATATACTGAAAGCAGCAAAATCAAAAAGGAACTAAAGTACAAATAAAAATCCATACAATGACATACTGTGACAGTAGATCTATCAAAGGAAACTCCACGAGCCAGAAGAAAATGGAGAGGGATATAGTACAAAATCTCAATGAAATGAACATGTCAACGAGGAAACTATCCAGCTAGATTATCATTCAGATTTGAAGGAATGATACTGATCTGCAGGGATAAGCAACAGCTTAGGGGAATTCATAGCCATGAAACCAGTTTTGCAGGAAGCATTAAAGGAGCTTTTTGAAAATCCAAGAGAAATTGGCACCATTGGTATCTGGCATTGAGCATAGCACTCATGCCTGCTTCTTTATTGTTACCCTCTTCTAGATGAAAAAGGTACGTTTACTCCTAGCTAGGAGTAAATAGTAACAATAATAGACCACATTCCCTTGACCTGAATGAATGGTTGAGGCTCTTCATGTTCCTGGAGCAAGCAGATGCCTTTGGGCTACACTAGCATGTGACAGGGACAAATGGTGACATTACTGTCACCCACTCAAGCAAATCAATGAACAATGGAAAGACAAGTGATGAAAGTAATACAAGTGATACAAGTGATTACTCCTAGAAGGTTTTTTTATACTGAAGTTTCTTCTGTAAATATATATGTGTTCCTGAAGTTCTTTCTTCTACAAAATTTCATACAACACAAAGCAGGCATATAGAAAAAATGAGGTAGAGGCAGGTAACTCAAATTATTACTGAAGAGCAATAACAAGTCAATAAAATACTAGTACATATCTTAACATATAGTCAATTTTCTAACAAACATTGAATAAACATAGGACTTATTTTGTTTTAAAATAAGTAAGAATGGGATGAGTTATGTAGATAAGAGGCCAACGTACAAAGAACAGGCAGAAACTGCCAAGGTAGAGCATATGGCCAAACTTATCAAAAAATAACTTAGGATGAACATCATCATGTACAGCACAAGTTCCCTGGACTTTTTCAGCTCTATCAGTAAAGACTGGTTTAAGTCATTTTACCATTGGCCCAAAGAAATAGTCAATTAGTTATAAGCTACCTCTTTGTTTGCAGAAATAAGGTTGTAATAGATCAGATTTTATGCAAATTTTAAATGATCAGTTTATATATATTTACATATAGATATAGATTTAGTTATAGACTTAGATATAGATTTAGATATGGATATGGATATAGATATAGACATAGATAGAGATAGATAGAGATAGAAATAGAGATAGAGATAGAGATAGATATGAATTTCGTTTTCCAAGGCATCGAAAATCAGATGGGCTGGACATGTAATGCGATTTGAAGACGCACCACTGGACTAGAGCCATTACCGAATGGATCCCATGGGATGTCAAAAGATCACATCTTCCCCCTCCATCTTGTCGAGCCTGGTGGCCCTGCCCACGAGCTGCCCACGGGCCAGCATACAGGGTCTTCACGGACGGCTGGGGAGGCTGGTGCTCGGCTCGCGCCGGGCCTAGCTGACCATGGAACCCCGAGGAGGGCAGATGGGTTTTGGGAGTGGGCCCGTCGTCTCTGAGGAGTCCCGGAAGCAGCCGGATGAGACTCCGCCCATCACACTAGCCACCATTTTTGCTGTCCGGACCCTGCGAAACTGCCTCAGACCAGATCAACAGAGCAAAAAGCCAGTTCGAGCCCAGGTAGGCGTCTCCAAGAGGCGGAAATCACTGGGAAGTCGTCAGATGGAGGCGTGGTCGTCCCTTCCCCCCCTCCATCTTGTCGAGCCTGGTGGCCCTGCCCACGAGCTGCCCACGGGCCAGCATACAGGGCCTTCACGGACGGCTGGGGAGAGCTGGCGCCGGCTCGCGCCGGGCCTAGCTGACCATGGAACCCTGAGGAGGGCAGATGGGTTTTGGGAGTGGGCCCGTCGCCTCTGAGGGGTCCCGGAAGCAGCCGGATGAGACTCGCCCATCACACTAGCCACCATTTTTGCTGTCCGGACCCTGCAAAACTGCCTCACAACCAGATCAACAGAGCAAAGCCAGTTCGAGCACAGGTCGCGCAGCCGCTATGCGGCGCGCGGGCCACTAAAATAGTGAAACAGTAATGTCTTTTAATGCACTGCATTCAACCAAGAGCAGGAAAGTTTGTTGGGAAGGAGATATAAAGAGGAAAGAAATGACATACAGAATCCGCCAAGTGGTTGAGGTGCGGGAGGGGAGGGAGGTGGGGACATTGGTGATGGGAGATGGGTTTGGGCGGAGGGTGCGTGTTGGAACACTGTAGAACCAAAGCTCTACATGAGCATCTTTCAATTAAAAAAAAAAAGGTGGAATCTACCACAAACATGTGGGAATCAGTGGTTAAGTAAGACAGAAAAGGGAACAGTGTGCTAATATTTGTCAAAAATGATAATACCAGCCTAGAACTGAGCATTGAATATAGGAAAAAAGATATACATGATGATCTCTGAATGTATGTATTGCAATCCACAATGTGTAAGAGAAGAGAGAAAGAGAGAGAGAGAAGAGATGGAGAACTTGCCATAGAGGCAGGCTAGGGGGGGGAGGGAAGTGGGGACATTGGTGGTGGGGGATGGGCACTGGTGGAGAGATGGGTGCTGGAACACTGTATGACGGAAACCCAAACATGAACATCTTTGTAATTGTATATCACATGGCGGTGTAATAAAATATTTTAAAAAAAAAAGATCACGTGGCTGCCCACCTACAACATGGTCAGACTTCCTCATCAAGACCCTGAATGAACGCTTTGAGGCTCTTCGTATTCCTGAAGCAACCAGATGCCATTGGGCTACACTGGCACATGATAGGGTCAAATGGAAATACTACTGGCACCCGCCAAGCAAATCAACAAATAACGGGATGTCACATGATCAAGTGATAGATAGATATGGATATGGATATGGAAATAGTTATAGGTACAGGTACAGATACAGTTATATAGATTATCTATAGAGATGTAGATAGAAATGTAGATAGAGATGTAGATAGAGATAGAGAGAGATAGAGAGAGATAGAGATAGAGATGTAGCTAGAGATAGAGATAGAGAAAGATATAGAGATAGAGACAGAGACAGAGATAGAGATAGAGATAGAGATAGAGATAGAGATAGAGATAGAGATAGAGATAGGAAACTTGTTATGTCACAAAGTCAATTCAGTACCTGAGAGGAGTAATAGGAAAAAAAACCTCAGTACAAGAAAAAATATATAGTTAAAATAAGTAGTATGGCACCAAGTTAGTGCTCAATAAGATTTAGCAACTGCCAAATTTGAGTTTGTTACCATTGCTATTCCTTATTCTCTAAGTAAAGATAATAACAAAAAGCCTAAAGCATACATTCATAGTAGAAGCATAATTTCTAATTTTGGCTCAAGAATCTACCTGCGGTGAGGTGGTCTTCATCTTCTTTAGGGGTAAAATTTTTTTTAATTTTTTTTTGCTTTTTTTATGGGTCACACTCGGCAATGCTCAGGGGTTTCTCCTGGCTCTGCACTCAAGAATTACTCCTGGTGATGCTCAGGGGGCCATATGGGATGCCAGGGATCAAACCCGGGCCAGCGCAGGCCAGCCAGCGTGCAAGGCAAACGCCCTACCCACTGGGCTATCGCTCCGGCCCTTTAGGGGTAAATTTTAGATCTGTCTAAACCAACTATAGTAATTCAATTCTTTTTGGCCATAACTGAGTTGAGGGTCAACTTGTGGTCTCCTGGCCAATAAAACACAGAGACGGAAAGAGAAACCCTGGAGAAAACTAGGCTTAAGAAATGGACAACAGGGGCCGTAGCGATAGTCCAGCGGGTAGGGCATTTGCCTTGCATGCAGCCGGCCCATGCTGGCCCGGGTTCAATCCCTGACATCCCATATAGTCCCCCGAGCACCTCCAAGAGTAATTCCTGAGTGCAGAGTCAGGAGAAACCCCTGAGCATTGCCGGGTGTGACCCAAAAAGCAAAAAAAAAAAAAGAAGAAGAAAGAAATGAACAACAGAATATTTTATCTCTTCTACTTGTGAGTCTGAAAAAAAATATTTGTCAGAATAACTTAGTTCATGATTATGAAAAATGAAGCATCTTCATTTATATCTAAAAAAGAACTAAGACTGATTTGTTTTGACAGTTTTATATATAGCATTTATAATCTTTTTTGAAATTTAATTAATTTATATTGGAATTCATTAAGGTTAAAATTATATTCTTCAATTGCACTAGCCACATTTCAAATCTCTGTGCTGGACAATGTAAACACTGAAATATCTCTATTAGAATACAGAAATATTTATGTATATTAAATAAAGTCTCCTTGAAAAGTAGTGCACATTATAGGTATAGGACAGTGGGTACAATATTTGCCTTGCCCACTGCCAATCAGATTCCATCCTTGGAACCCAAGATGGTCTCACAAGTCATGTCAGGAATGATTGCTTAGTGCAGATCTAGGAGTAACCCTGAGCATCACTGGGTGTGTCCCCCGCCCAAAAAAATAAAGAAAGCTAAAATATGTATATATTAGATCACATTTTAAAAGGTTCTAGTTTGCAGTACCACTCCTGAGAAATATGCCCTGGAGACCAAAAAAACTCACAGCAGAAACACCATCTGCACTTCTATAC
This sequence comes from Cryptotis parvus, assembly GCA_021461705.1. Lineage (NCBI taxonomy): Eukaryota > Metazoa > Chordata > Mammalia > Eulipotyphla > Soricidae > Cryptotis > Cryptotis parvus. The sequence continues at coordinate 53,216 of JAJIBD010023787.1, read as the reverse complement.
TCATTGCAGCACAATTCACAATAGCCAGAATCTGGAAACAACCTGAGTGCCTGAGAACAGAAGAATAGATAAAGAAACTATGGTATATCTATACAATGGAATTTTATATAGCTGCTGGGAAAGATGAAGTCATGAAATTTGCCTAGAAATGGATTGTCATGGAGATTATTATGTAAGCGAAATACTCAGAATGAAAAGTAGAGATATAGAATGACTGCATTCATCTGTGGCATGTTAAAAATTATGAAACTAAGGCTACGCAAAACAGGGTATAGGAGAAACTGTGAAGGATTGGAATCTACCACAATTGTGTGGGGGCAGAGGTTAGGCAAGATAAAGAAGGGATCAGTCCGCCAGTAATTGTTGGATATGGTAATGCTAAACTAGAACTGAGTATTGAAAGTAAATAAAGGGGTATGCATGATAACCTCTCAATATAAGTTTTGCAAACTTCAATGTGCAAAAGTGCCTGCCAGCCATAGAGGCAGATGGGGGAGGGGAGGAAAACAGGGGGCACTGGTGGTGGGAAATGGGAACTGGTGGAGGGATGGGTGCTGCAACACTGTATGACTGAAATGCAACCATGAGTCTGTAATTTTCTAACCCTCAGTGATATAATAAAAAAAAATTTCGTTTTCTCATGGTGGTATAATAAAATATTGATTAAAAATTTCTAATTTCAGTATTTTTTGTTTATAATAGAAACAAACAATAAATAAAAGTCTAGCTTATATAACTTATGGTTATGCAACTTTGTAACACATGGGAATCACGAAAAATAAAGTCATGTGTACTAAATAGATTGCTTCAAATCCTGAGTTAGAGAATTAAGAAAGTAATGAAATAAAGACTAATTAAAAACAATTATTTGTATATCCATGCTATGGTTATGGTAACTGTATCTCCCTTATCATTTACTAAAACTGAAAGCAGTTTTAGTAAACGATAAGACAACATAATAGACTAGTGAACCCACCAATAGCAATTTCTACAGTTCAAACATCAAATATATTCTATTTTTTACCCCCTTGAGGTTCTATCTCCCTCACTCTGTTGTGTTTTTGCCTCCCCTACCCCCAACACCACCCTGGTTCTTCAGTATTATAGTATTTATTGATCTATTTTTAAGTACATTATTTTTCCCCCCAGTTAATTCTTTTTTAGGCTCTGATGTCATTCCTCATATAGATAATATAGCTAAGCACATCAATAATTCTTCAAAATATCATTAAGTTCTTCTTTTATATATTGTCCCATTTGAGTCTTGTCTTTCTCCAGTACATTCTCATCCAGAGCATGAATCTGAGAATAAGTCTTTCAATAATGTCTTAACATCTCAAATTAAAGATTATGTCTAAGCCTACACTTAACTTTCCTCCTACCTAAAATATTTTAATTGTCATTTTCTTCTTTTATCCTTAGCTACTATTTGTCCTTAGATCTTCAGTTTCCTATGGGAAGAAATACTTAAATACTAATAAGATATATACCAGCTCTAGGGGCTTTAATAGCATCTTATTATTTCATATAGTCCTGCTTATCACTCTATATTGTAATATTTTGTACTTTAGTCATTTCCCAGGATAGAAAATTCCTTGAGGGCATAAATTATCTTTCTCACTCAGTACATTCTAATACACAGTTGGCAATCAATTTGGCAATCACTCAACTCAATTTGTTGAAAATAAGTATTGTCGGGGGCAGAGAAAAAGGCCAAGGAATAACTTCAACTTAACTTACAACATTAAGAGGTGAGAAATGAGTAGGAACCAGCAAAGCAGCATGAAAAGAAGTATATAACAACAAAAAATTTGGCAGTGTCATGGAAAGCTAGTGAAAAAAATATTAGTAAGCACTCAAGATTGAATATTGGATACAGAACATGGCAATAATCTGTAACTTGACAAGAGCATGTTCAGTTAACGATTGAAGCTAAAACCTGATAAATAATTTAAGGTGACAATGACGAATAGAATTTCTAAGACTATAACCCAGGGGCCAAAAATACACAGCAGAAATACCATCTGCACTCTATGTTCATTGCAGCACTATTCACAATAGCCAGAATCTGGAAACAACCCAAGTACCCTAGAACAGACAACTGAATAAAGAAAGTATGTTACATCTACACAATGGAATACTATGCAGCTGTTATGAAAACAAAGCTATAAAATTCGCTTATGAATGGATGGACATGGAGAGTATCAACTGCACTCATTTGTGTGATATTTAAAAAAAAACAATAATATGAGACTAATATCCAAGGACATAAAAACAAGGGCCAGGTGGATTGATCCACAGTTGGAAGCCTGTCTCAAGTGCTGGAGGAGAAGCATTTGGTATTGAGAAGGAATCACTATGACAAAGGTAATTGGAAATGATCACTGTATAAGAACTGCATGCTGAAAGTAAAGAAACAAACATGAAGGTAAAGGAACAAACATGATGACCTCTCAGTATCTGTATTGCAAACCACAATGCCCAAAAAGGGGGAGGGGGAGAGAGAAGGAAAGTGCCTGCCACAAAGGCGACTTTGGGGGCAAAGTGGGAGGCATGTCAAGAGGGAAACTGGGGATATTGATGATGGGAAATGTGCACGGGTGGAGGGATGGGAGTTAGAACATTGTATGGCTGAACCCCTACCATGAACAGCTTTGTTACTGTGTATCTCACAGTGATTCAATTAAAAAAAGAAAAAAGATGAGGAGCAGAATTGGATATAATAAGCATGGAGCATTCTGTTGAATAATTTGATTTAAAATGGAGCAAAAAAATTAGAAAATCACTGACAGTTTTTTTTATTTTTGTTTTCCAAGATAGGACACAATAACAGCACTTTTGTATGGTTATGAAAACATCCAGAAAAAAAGATGTCGGGAAAAAATCACCAACATATTTATGAAATAATAAGAAATTAAGATAAGCATTATTGAATAGCATGAAAGTGAGAAATAGTGATTAACAGCCTGATGATATAAAAATTCAATTTTGTAGATTTTAGATGGGAGAAAAGAATCTGGAAGGAGTAATAAGATATAAAGAAAGTAAGCTGGAGAGATAGTATAGAAGGCACTTAGTATGCATGTGGCCAAGCCTGGTTCAGTTCCTGGCACTACACGTGGTTCCAGGAGTGGTCCCTCAGCACTGAACCAGGAATAGGGTTCTGAGAACTGATAGGTGTGATGTCTACCCCCCTCTAAAATCTTCCAGGCTCAGATATTTGGATATTTAAGAGCTAAGAGGGGAAGACATATGTCCTGAACTGAACAAGACAACTGAGAAAGTTGCATCTTCAGAGATGAGTCCATTTCCATTAGAATGAGAGCAGAAGAGAAAATTCAGAGAGGTCTGAATCCAAGATTTTGCTCAGAAGAGAGATCCATGAATTTCTTAGGGGCACAGAGTAGCTTTGTTATTTGGATAGAGATAGAAAACAGAAGAATATGTTCTTGGGAAGGAACGGTGGAACTTCTTGCATGGTGACTATAAAGAAAACAAAGAATATAATATGATTACTTAGGGGACTGAAGAGAGATAGTGGAGGGGCCAGAACAATAGTACAGAAGGTAGGGGATCAATCCTCAGCATCCAATATGGTTGCTCGGGGTCTGCCAGAAGTGATCCCTAAGCACAGAGCCAGAAGTACATTTTGAGCACAATGAGGTGTCACCCCAAAACAAACACAAAAAACTGGAGAGCCTGAGATAGCAAAGTGTCTGTTGAAGGACCAGCACACTCAGCGTGTATGGGCTCTTTCTTGTGACCTTTGGGGATGATCACATTTGTTCCTCATGCCTCCTCTTGACCCTATTGATGTAATGGTAGACTTAAGACCTATTTCACCAATTACTAAAAAAAAAAAAAAAATCAGAAAAAAAACGTGACCATTGCACATGTATTTTTAAGCTTTCCCTGCTTTGGGGGGAACCATAGCTAATCTTGCACAGTGAGTTTGGCTTTACTTACATCTGTGTTACAGGAGGCGGTATCGTTCCTTTCCCCAAGGCAATATTTTCCACCTCCTGAAGGTCTGAAAACACATTGTGTTAAATATGTGAATATAATATCTATGTACATAGGGCACATACATTTCTTGATAAAAACATTTAAGAAAATACACCTTTTGATATTTTATTACTTGTTAAAATAATCAGCATGATGGTGATTTCTAAATTTATTACGGTCATTGAATACAAAAATCAAGGAAACTTATTAGCCATAACTTTACTTAATTGCCAGGATTTGCATCATTAAGAAAATTCAATTAACATTTTCTAATTATAGTAAACAGGTGTTTGGGTCAACAAAATTTTAAAACACAATACAAATTTTTAAAATCACTTATTTATAATGAAAAGCCATTTAAATAATAGTCAACAAAACTGGAAAACTGATGGTATATGTCTACAAAGTAGAAAATGGGGCATTTACTTTTCACCAGATTGGAAACAAGAAGAGGGTACAAATAACAATCTGGAAATAAAGCAGAAATGAATTTCAATATCTTAAAGTTTCAAAAATAAAAATCTAAATATTGGATAGCTTTACATTATATAAAATTTTATATGTTACAATTAATGAAAAATATATCAAATATTTTATTTATACAAACTATTTTTTTAAGCATTTAATGTAGGGAAAGCAATATGCTATTAAATGAGCATTCCTTTTTATCAAAAAGAACTAACTTTTTTTGTATTGCTTCTTTTATTTATTTATTTATTTATTTATTTATTTTTACAATTACAAAAATGTTCATGTTTGGGTTTCAAGCCATACAGTGTTCCAGCACCCATCCCCCACCAGTGCCCACCTCCCACCACCATGTCCCGGATACCCTCCCCCTCCCTAGCCTGCCTCCGTGGCAGGTTTTCCATATCTTTTCTCACTTTCTCTTAAAAGAACTAACTTTTAAAAGAGATCCAACTCATTCACTTAAGTAACTGAATGTTACTTATTATCATTGGATCTGATCATTTTAATAATTAATTTATAGGAATCTTCAGCTGAATTTAAGTTCATTATTTGTTGAATGACAGGCCTAGCTAACTTGGGAGTTTTGCTGTTTTATCCACTCACAGCTGAATCTATTTACATGTTCTTAAGCCAGGGTTCATACTAATGAGATCTCTCTTCTATGTAAACACTGATGGAGGGTGTGGCAGTTATAGAAGTCACCTTGTCTCTGAATGAGTAACTTCTGAATTATTATTATACATCTACTAAGACTTCTATGTTATCTAGATTGGGCACAGCTCCTCATTATACCCACTGGATCCATCGTGGGACAGTTAGAATTTACCGGGAGACTACCACCCTGGCCACCTTGAGACTACTGTTTAAGATTATAGGAAAGATCATAACTACTTTGCCCTCAAGCCTGGCAAAGTGTGACCCTTTCAGTATACAGAGAACAAGATACTCAGAATCACCCTGGTGCAGATAATAAATAAGAAGGACCTTGTGGGTAACATCCAGATTACATGAAGCCCATGAAATTAAGATGTATTACTTTATGCCAGCCCCCTCTCTCCAGTGTTTCAATAAGAAATTATCTCTTATGCGAAAGGGATTAGACCTTGGCATAATCATTTGCCGTAGTAGGGTGTGACACCACCCTTCTACCCTCTTCTACTATCTAGAAGCTGTTTAGGATTCTTTGTTGACAGGACCTTCCCTGAAATTAGGATTACTTTTGTGTATATAAGGGACTGACTCCTCTTTGGTGGGACTCCTCTCCGGTGGGATCCACTTTGGTGGGACTCTCTCTGGTGGAATCCTCTTTGGTAGGAGACTTGGACCCTTGTGTATGGTCTCAGTTCTGACCCGAGCTAAAGGTCTTCCATTACATTGAATTGCGGGGCTAGAGCTTTTGTACTATTAAAAGCCTTTTGTAACAGCACCGGACTCCTGAGTTTTCATCCGTTCCCCAGCGACCTCGAAGGTAGAAGAGAACTTCTGTCCTGATACTTTTGGGGACCCCAGCGGCTCCCGACAATTATTCTATAATTATTTTTAAAAAGATCAAGTCTAAGTTATCATTTGACTCAATGAATTAGTGGGATAACTAAAATTGTATTCTGAGTATATTTTGAATGCACTGAAAACTGAATCTAAAAGCAAAGAAAGGATGTGGCCCAGCTTGAACCAGCTAAGAAGAAGCGGTCAGATGAAAACAAGGTGGAGGAGATGGTCCTCCTAGACAGGTTTGTAAGCAGGTGACAGTCTAGCAGGAGGATCATAACTGATAGAAAACACAAAATGGGAACATTGACTAATATGAAGGGTGAAAGAGAGAAAGGTACATGGGAAGAAGAACCCAAGAGAGAATTCCTGAGTGAAAATAAGACAGATAAGCAATGTTTATCCCAGAAGGCTAATAAAAGGAAACAAGAGGAAAAAAAGCAGAAGTAATATAATAACATGATTCTGCAGCTGATTTTCGCTGTGAACGCAGACAGTTAAAAAGGGGCAAGCTTGGGGCTGGAGCCATAGTCCAGTGGGTAGGGTGTTTGCCTTGCACGCGCCGGCCTGTGCCGACCCGGGTTCCATTTCCGGCATCCCATATGGTCCCTCCAGCACCGCCAGGAGTAATTCCTGAGTGCAGAGCCAGGAGTAACCCCTGAGCGTTGCCGGGTGTGACCCAAAAAAAAAAAAAAGGGGGTGCAAGCTTGGGATATGAGGGGGTAAGGCACTTGGCATTGCAGGCACTAACCCCGATTCCAATCCTTGCACCACATATGGTTCCCCACAGTACCTCCAACATGTGACCTTGAGCACAGAGCCAGGTATTGGCCCTAAGCAACACGGTACCCTCACCACCACTCCAAATAGAAACTGTTAATGACTAGCAGCTAAGTCACAATGTAGTTCCTGGGAGAACAGGAATGCTGCCCACCTGTGCTGGGCACGGGTAGCCGGCAGCAATCCAGCTAACAAATAAAACTGATGGGGCTGGCCAAGTGCCAGAGAAACAGAGCTGTGGGACAGGAGCAGTTAGTCCTGCAGAGGACAGTCATGGAGAGAAAGCGGTGGCAGTTTTGGAAGATGATTAATGGGGATATGTGAATGGAAACTATTTCAACACATGGGAAGTATTCTTTTCATTGTGATTTGTGATGCAAATAAAGGCATTGCAATCCTTGAAGTGCTCTCATTGGTCCTTTTAATACTAACATAGCAGTAATAATTTTATGTGACATGCAAAAGACCTTAGGTTTCCTGGGAATAAAGGTAATATAGCAAAGATCAGTCCTGGTTTCATCCATAATTCAATAGTTTGGGAAAGAGAAACTCTATCTGATTATTCCTACATAGTCTGACTTATGGGGGGACAGAGGATTTGTTTTTTCTTTGTTTTCCTTTTGCAGTTGTATGAAAGTGGGATGGAAGAAAAGGAGTATAAAAGGCCCTCTTCTGTCCTGTGCTCCCTGCATGATCTGAAGACAAGCACTTGGGTCGTGGGTGAAATGCTTTCACAGATAACATGTGGAACCACAGCCTTAAATCATTTCCAACAGTGTCTTTCTGTTGACTTGGGCTTACTTTAGCTACTTACGCTGGACTGTCACAGTGTCTTAGGGATGAGGAGACGCCTCCGCCACAGGTCCGGCTGCACTCTCCCCCACAGCGACCAGGGACCCCAGCCCCCATCTGTGCTCTGGGGCCAAGTGCCAAAAGGAACACAATCTCCCTGATAGCACCACTGCAAGATTTTACAGAAAACACAGAATTAACTTCCAGGCAGATAGAGCTATCAGGATAGAAATACATAAGGGTTAGGCAATGAGCAGTTATAGGCATTCCCATTCTCCCAATAGACAGTGATCAGTTCTTTAACTGGATTTAGACATGGGCAAAGGTGCATGTGATTTGCAAATTGTCTCTAGGCTGGCAATGACGTATGAATCTCTTAACATTTACCAGGGGTTCTTCAAAAACCCAGCTGAGCTTCACTCCCTCATTTCTCTTCCTCTTCCAGACTTTTAGTGTTTCTCATTATGGAGACCTCAAAAAATCTTTTTTAGATAATTTAGAATTAATTTTTTTCTTTATATTCCACTATTATTAGACTCGTGGAATGATAACGCAATATGGAAAGTTCCTCAGTAAGGAATTTTTATGATGGTAATTGCTTTTTCTGAAAAAAAAAGTTTCAAAAGGCCGGTTGAGGCTACAATAGTAAAAGAATGTGTTGCGGCATTTCATCTACACGAGTACTGCAGACATAATAAAAGTAATGCCAAGACACTAGGGACTGGGACAAAAAAACCTTCAATACACTGACTAGCCATGCACACAGCTCTTGCTTGAACAAGTGTACTGGAATTCTATTCAGCTTTACTCTGCAATAAACCACACATACTGCGTATAAGTAGAAAGCCAGGAATAATTTATCGAGACGCAGACATCACATAATCAGCTCATAATTCTAACATGATAAATCTTACTTGCAGAATACAGCAAAATGAAAGAAAAACCAAATATTTCTAAGTTTTTATGGGTGCATTTTTCTGAGTTATCAAACTTGCACAAACCACAGTAATGATACAAATGGGGCCAGACATGTAGCTTGGTGGAAGAACACATACTTTGCTTAAATTTTATCCCTGATGCACACACAAAAACAAAACTAATATGAAGACATTTGTTTATAGCTATAGCAGTAGGGAACATTAACATGCTGATTGTCAACAATGTTAGACTGTTAAATAAAAATCCAACCTTATATACCCTGAAGTGTAAAACGATTATGCCAGGTGACGACTCTATTTTGTTTATCCAGAATTCTTTCACATTTCTATCTTCTTCCCTGTTTTCACTATAGACCATACTGGCAAATGGAATATAGCTTCTTACCTGCTCCCTGGCCTCTATTCTTTTCTACCTGTCAATTCAATTGTCCTGCAAGCGTTCAGAAATTCACAAATTTTCCTTATTTAATGGGAAAGTCAGAGGGTTTTCCTCTCTCCTCACATATGGCCCCCCAAGTCCCTCCAGAAGTGATCTCTGAGCACAGAGTCAAGAGTAAGCCCAGACTACAGCAGGGCAGGGCCCAAATCCCACCCCCCAGAGCCCAAAAGGAAAGAAAGTCAAATTCATCCATGATTCCTTGCGTTGTATTTAATTTCACTAATTATTTTTTTTTTGCGCAAGCAATCAAATCCAGTGTCTCACATCCATATACAAAGCATGTACTATACCATTGGGCAACTTCCCCAGACTCAGTGACTATTTTAGCAGTTGGAATAATATAAAGACCATTTTTAGATAGGTGCAGACCGATTATTTGTTCATAAACAGTAGGCGAGAAGCCAGAGAGCCCAACAGATTGAGGGGCGCTTTGCAGGCAGGGAGCCCAGGTTTGACTCCTAGTACCATGTGGTCCTGCTACCTCCAGGAGCAGCCCTTTACACCAAGCTGGGAATAATCCTGAGCAAAATCAAGTCTTGTCCCCACCCGCAAAAACATTAGGTAAGAGAAAGTCAAAATTTGGATGACTGTAGGGATAGTATTCTGGCCCTAAGTTTATTAATGCTAAAACAAAGTTTATTAATGCTAAAGTAGCTTAACTCATATTAAGAATATTATATTAGGAGTCAGAACAATAGTGCAGCAGGTAGGGGGCATGCAGCAGGTCGGGTACATGCTTTGCATGCAGCCCACTGCGATCTCCGTCACCACACATGGTCCCTGAGCCCTGCCAGAAATGATCCCTGACCACAAAGTCAGGAGTAAGCCCTGAGCATTGCAGGATGTGACCTCCCAAAATAAAAAACAAATAAAAATATTATACTAATAACATTCACCTGCCAGCTTATTCTTTACTTAATTGGCCTTAAGTTTCAACTATCTGTATGATATTTCATTTGTGGCATTTCACTTATATGAAAGTCTCAGCATCAGTCCAAATATCTAGCTTTACATTTTTGTTATAACAAGTAGCTATGTACAAAATGTTTACATCTGTGCCTCTTTCCTTATGAGAATAGCTTAAAAACAATCATTGATTTCTCCTTTGGTTTTAATTAATGGCAACAAATTTGTTTTAAAAATTACACATCTTGGGTTGGAGCGATAGCCCAGCAGGTAGGGCATTTGCCTTGCACGTGGCCGGCTCGTGCCAGCCCGGGTTCAATCCCCGGCATCTCATATGCTCCCCGAGCACCGCCAGGAGTAATTCCTGAGTGCAGAGCCAGGAGTAACCCCTGAGCATTGCCGAGTGTGACCCAAAAAGAAAAAAAAAAAAAAAAAAAACCCATCTTATCACTATTAATTTAAAATAACACTCAAGTTTAAATTTATATTTATTTTATAAAATCAGAGTTACATCTTTTTTTTATAATGTGTGGAGACCACAACTTTAAAGAGGTATTTACTGGCAAAAACAATTACCTATGTAAAAATACACAAAATCAGTGGGAAAAAATCAATTGAGAGTAAGATAATATATTTGAGAATATTAAGGAACACTCTAACATACTTTATTAGATCATTTTTATTGTATAAAATACAAAATAACATTAGAGATGAAAAGAAATGGCAAAAAACATTCAGTTTAAGTGCATGGTCCTATATTATTTCAGGTTCCTGGCTATTCATAATTACAGAGAAAAAGCTTGTGTTTGCATTTTTAAGGTGAAAAAGAATTGTGAACATCACAGTAGTATTAAAAAGATATAGATTCCCAAGTATTTAATAACACCTTATACGTATTTACTGGATGTTCACAAAATGTCAACTAGGGAAAGAGGACACAAATTATTGTCTTTCTTTTGAATTTTTTTCTTTTTGCATTATTGAGGATTGAACCCAAAACTTCATAATGCAAAGCATGTGTTCTACTTCTGAGACTTATCCCTAACCAAGTCACCCTTTTTAAAGCTTTATTTATTTTATAGTGCTTAGGATAGAACCCAGGGTCTCACACATATAAGGCATGAGCTCTACCACTAAACTATTTCCCCTGCCTCTAAAATGTAGTCTTAAGGAAAAAAATAAAATAGAATATTTCATTTGTAAAGTGTTGCTCAGTTCTCATTGTTAATTAACATCGGTACCATTTCATTAATGGTTAGCCAGAACATTTTAGTGCCTAAATTCCTGCAACCAATTATACTTATTTCTTGGAGTTCAACCAAATGATTGTGACATAAACCTAAATAATAAAGATTAATAAGTGAATAATGAAAAAATCATAATACTGTTAAGTATTCTTCACCTAACCGTTGTCAAAGACGAATGTCTAGTTTAACAAGGAGTTATTTAGGTAACAAGTTACCTTCAGTCTCGTAGAAGCAGCTTCAGGCAGCATGTGGTCTGCAGGATAAATGTGAGTTCTCCCGATATCAATATCCTTTGGTCAAAAGGATATCGTGTTTCTTTTCTTTAGTTTTCTATTTCACTAAGGTTTGGGTTAGACTAAGCTTAGACATTACTTCTATGCAGACATAAGTTCAAAGAAAAAATTCTCATAGGTGGATTTGAGGCTGATCTCTGACAAAATGCAGGATATTTTTGTGTTCTGTTTTAGTTTCCCTTGAATTGAACTTATTAAAGTTCCTTGAATTGAACATATTAAAGGAAAGGATCTTTGGAACGTTTAATATTTCACTTCTCTTGCTGTAGTATCTTGGTGAAACATACAATTTTGAGAAAATAAGCTAACTTAACAAATATTTTAAGATACATGTTTTAAGAGCACCAGAGTTTTAAGATACATGTTGTAAGAGTACCAAGGCAACCCCCAGCAAATACCACATGGTAACTTGTGTGTTGAAACTTAGAGCGTGCTTGGCAGGTTAACATGTGTGCAAGCATCACAATCAAAGGAGTATTGGGTCTGGAGCGATAGCCCAGCGGGTAGGGCATTTGCCTTGCACACGGCCGGCCCATGTTGACACGGGTCCAATCCCCGCATCCCATTTGGTCCCCCGAGCACCACCAGGAGTGATCCCTGAGTGCAGAGCCAGGAGAAACCCCTGAGCATTGCCGGGTGTGACCCAAAAAGAAAAAAAAAAAGGAGTATTGACATTGTGATCACTATGGTCAAGAGTGTGGTTAGTCCTGGTCACCACAAAATTAACATCATTATCAACAACAAAGGGAAAGGGGAGTGAAATAACTAAATAATATTTATAAATTTCTTTATAAAATATATAGAGAACTCCAATTATAATTAAGTTACACCACAAAATAAAGCAACTTTAAGTACATGAATAATTTTTTTCCTTTTTTTGTTTTTTAATCCTACAACATTCCCCTAAATATGGCTTCCCTTTGTTTCACCTATAAAAGCCCTATTTCTACACGCATAGAACTTCACTGGTAAAATAAAGTGAACTATTCCATTGGAAATCAATTTCTAATCTTTATTCTCAAAGATACATCCAAGCTAGTGATTTTTTGGGCTCTTCTAAGTTCAGCCAAATTATCTCTATAAATTGGATACATGCTCTCCACTCATTTAGTTATATTTAATGAGATTCAGAATAATAAAATAATTTCAACTATTACATTTTGAGGATAAAAACTCATCATCAATTCTTCCTTTTCACACTCATTCTAAAATTCCTTCTAAAAAATTAACTTTTGAAACTACCTAGAAGATGCCAATCTCCAAAGAGACTTTAGAATTTTTCTTAAGAAACACTTACTCATCATAAAATATCACCTCTTGATATTAAATCACCGGATTTCTTATTTTTTTTGGGGAGGTCACACCTTGCAATGCTCAGGGGTTATTCCTGGCTCTACACTCAGGATTTACTCCTGGTGGTGCTCAGGAGACCATATGGGATGCCAGGGAATCGAACCCAGGTCAGCCGCATGCAAGGCAAATGCCCTACCCACTGTAGAATTTCATGATCTGTAATGGGGAATTGTCTTCAAGCAAGATATGCTATAAATCAAACTATCTAATTTTAAGAATTTGTCAGAATTCACTAAAGAAAATGTTCAAAATGAATATACATAGTATTAATTTTTTTTCTTAATTAGGGCCCTTTCATTCTATTGTGAAAGATTTTGTACAGTAGCCAAAACTGGGTCAAGCCAGCATCTGGAATGAGACCTCTAAGGAAATCCTATGATTTTAAGGGAAGTGATATTGGTGGTTCAGTTTAGAACATTCTTCCCAAGTCAGAAAAACTAGGAATTGGAGCACGGTGCTATTAAAAGTCTTATCTTTCCACTGTGCAGGTGCAGGAATGCTACAGCTAATTTCAGTGCAAATTCTAAATCAGAACTTGTCATCCTGTACGATTTAAATTTCTAGAGCATTTGGAAGAACTACTATTTCTTCACTTCCTGTGTTTGTAGCTTGGGTCCAGTCAAAACACACTATAGTCTACATTAAGATCTAAGGCTGCAAATACCCGGTGCTTTAGAAGGGCACAGAATAATGTTATTTTAATCCAGCCCTATTTCCCATGCAAAGGTATTAGGAATCAATGTCAAACACATGTAGGTCCAAATACAGACTATGTCTCTAACTGGATCTTGTAGAATCATTATAGGAATCTTTTGGCAACAAACCAAATATTTGAAACGTCCTTTGTGGTCACCATCTGATCTTGCAAGGATTGGGTTTTGACTAGCCTTAATATCCTGTTCAACAACAATGTCAACACTAGTATTGGAGATTTTCTAGCTGAATCTTTGTTTACTACTTTATCAAGCATGGCATCCCTCCTACTCCTGTCTCAAGGGCAATTGCTAATGCCATGTCAAAGGGAAGTTCTTTTGGCTGAAATCATATTGATTAATTTGTAGGAGTTTGACCCATGGATACACAACACCAGCACATTGTCTGGGCTCATCAAATTTCCTCCTTTGCTTAATGCTACTGTCCCTGAACACATCCATTCAGACCATATGGTTCTTATTCAATCCTTGAATGGCTTATTCAGGCAAACATCCAATAGCTGTAAGAGCGATGTCAGACCCCCAGGACTCACGCAAAGATCAGTTTTTAATTTTTTGGCCATATTTCCTACTCCATCTGCTAAATGTGCATGGAACAGTTCCCATACTTACATGGAACATTTGTGGAGCTGAGCCCCCGGGCAAGGATCCCATATCTTTTGCAGCCAGAGTTTGACGAGATCATCGTGGATCTTGTTTTCTGGATATGTCTATGCTATCAATTGAGCAACATTTCTCCCCTCCTCCACTCTTTTTTAAAAGATTTATTTAAAACTCTATGAACAACTTTGGTCTTATCCTGCTGGCTAGACAGGATGTAGGTTTTATTCTGGATTCTTTTGATCAAAGTAGCTGCAAAATTTAGTGTTAAGACCAGGGGTTGTAGATATTCTATCCGTGTTTCTGATACAAAAATACAAACAAAGCAATGTTTATGCTCTCTGAAGTCCCCGTCTGCCAGATAAGACAGTTCGACAAAATATTTCTACCAACCCTCATCTAGGGTTGATAGATATTAATGAAAAGTAATGGTAATGCTCTAGTCATACATAACAGCATCATTCCTCTAAGGAAGTCCTAAATAAAGCTTACTTAAGTGTAATCTCATGACACAATCACAATATCCAATTAAATATGTAGAAATAGAAATATATTTAATATTTTTAAAGCAGAGGTTCACCATTTTTGTCAATTATAACACAACTGTATAGTCTTAGTTCTACTTTCTGTCCACAGTGACTTCTTAGTCTGATTCCTAAGATAACAAACTGTTATAATAAGATATATACAAATCCTCTTAGCACTAGAGTCAAGTACATTGTCAGCAGTAATCTTAGTTCCAATGGCTCAATTTATTCTCATAACAGTGGAAATTGGCTTTTTTTTCCCTCTGAAAAATTTCTCATCTGAAGAAAAATCAGAGGTGGTAGAGAATAAGAGGTGGTAGAAAATAAGAGAAAAATGGGCCGGAGCGATAGCCCAGTGGGTAGGGCGTTTGCCTTGCAGCGGCCGGCCTGTGCCAGCCCGGGTTCGATCCCCAGCATCCCATATGGTCCCCGAGCACGGCCAGGAGTAATCCCTGAGTGCAGAGCCAGGAGTAACCCCTGAGTGTCGCGGGTGTGACCCAAAAAGCAAAAAAAAAAAAGAAAATAAGAGAAATAAGAGGTGGTAGAAAAATAAGAGGCGGTAGAGGGGCAGTTTTCAGTTTTGAAATCAGAGAGACTTGGGACTAGGGTCCATGCTCTTTTCTAAATTGCTGTGACATGTATTTTATAGTCTTATTTTCCTCATTTGTAGAATAGAGGTAAGACAGTACCTAGCTTATGGAATTTTTGTCAATATTAAAAATGATAAATATGTATCCTATACTTTAAGTACTTTAAAAATATCACATGAACAACGTTGTAATTGTATATCTCAAGGAGGTATAATAAAATATTAATTAAAAAATATATCATTCATATTGTCATTATTGGTACTAAAGAACAATTTTTTATTTTGCTTTTTGGGTCACACTCAGCAGTGCTCAGGAGTTACTCCTGGCTCTGCATTCAGGAATCACTCCTGGCGGTGCTCGTGGGACCATATGGGATGCTGGGGATCGAACCCGGTCAGCCGCATGCAAGGCAAACGCCCTACCCGCTGTGCTATCACTCCGGCCCCAAGAACAAACTAATTTTAGATGGCAAGAACGCAGATTGGTCACACAAAATTGTAAAGACCAATTAAAAATTTCCCCCTTATGAGTTTGGGTATGTGTTCTGCGATAAGAGTAGATGCACTACATGTGTGAGACTTGGAGTTCAGGTCCCAGAACATTACATAGTTCATTTTAATTTTAACACTACTTTTTGTGTAGCAATTCTAATTATGAGCTTTTTGCATAACTGGTCAAATTCTGATCTCTGCCTTAATTTCAAATGAACATAGCCTTTAGAGGAAATGCTACATATGAAAATGGTAAACAAGGGGCTGGAGCGATAGCACAACGGGCAGAGTGTATGCCTTGCATGCAGCTGACCTGGGTTCGATCCCCGGCATCCCATATGGTCCCATGAGCACTGCCAGGAGTAATTCCTAAGTGCAGAGCCAGGAGTAACCCCTGGATATTGCCGGGTATGACTTCCCCCGGCAAAAAAAAAAAAAGAACATAGTAAACAAGCTTCTCTCTAGATTGGATAAAGAAAAGAAACTATGGTACATCTACACAATGGAATACTGTGCAGGCTGTCAGGAAAACAGTCATGAAATTTGCCTACAAATGGATGGACATGGAGATAATCATGCTGAGTGAAATCAGTCAGTAGGAAAAGGACAGATATAGAATGACTGCATTCATTAGTGGAATATAAATATATACCAGTATTCTACTAATTGTTGGAAATGTAATGCCAGACTAGAACTCAGCATTGAATATACACAAAGAGACATACATGATAAACCCTAAAAGTCTGTAGGGTAAGCCACAATGTATAAGAAAGAAGGGGGGAGGCGATAGCCCAGTTGTAGGGCGTTTGCCTTGCATGCGGCCTGCCTGGGCTGGTCCCGATCCCGGCATCCCATATGGTCCCCCGAGCACCGCCAGGAGTAATTCCTGAGTGCAGAGCCAGGAGTAACCCCTGAGCATCGCCAGGTGTGACCCAAAAAAGCAAAAAAAAAGGGGGGAAGAGGAAGAGGAGGGAGGAGTAAAAAGAGGGAGGAGGAGGAGGAGGAGGGAGAGGGAAGGGGAGAGAGAGGGAGGGAAAGAAAAGTTTGCCACCAACAAAAATTCACCAGTAATAATATTGCAAATGCAGTTAGGAAGAAGAAATAAAAAAATAAAAGAGTGCTTCGCTTGCATGAGTAGTTCTAATTGATATTTTTTGTAAAACTGTATGTTGATCTAGTTCTTTGAAACTATGTTTACAAATTAAGTTAAATGATAGGAATATTGTGAGAATTTTTCTTAAAAGTATGCAAAGCATTTTTCATTTCATTCATTCATTCATTTGAGCATTGTTAGACTTGTTAGTGCCATTTCTAAACCTGTCTATCAACCTTCTATTTCTAAGGCAGAATGAAGAAGATGTGTTATAATTTTAGATGACGAAATCCAACAGTTTGACTTTTGAAGCTAAACTTCTGTGAATTTAAATGACATCTTGGTACACCAAACTTTGCTATGCTAGGTTCTTTCTTTCTCTCCCTCTTTCTTTCTCTCCCTCTTTCTTTCTCTCTTTCTCTCTTTCTTTCTTTCTTTCCTTCCTTCCTTCCTTCTCTCTCTTTCTTTCTCCCTTTCTTTCTTTCTTCCTTCCTTCCTTCCTTTCTTTCTTTCTTTCTTTCTTTCTTTCTTTCTTTCTTTCTTTCTTTCTTTCTTTCTTTCTTTCTTTCTTTCTTTCTTTCTTTCTTTCTATTTAAACACTGTGGCTTACAAAGTACAAAATTTTTCACATTACAGCTGTTAGAAAGATTCATCACTCAACACCAATCTTTAGTGTGTTCCCACCACCAAAACCCTCATTTCCCACCAAACCCCCCATCCCCATGCCTGCTCCCTCAGCCGGCACTAATTATATTGACCATTACAACTCCTATATGGGAACAGTATTGATAAAGTCATAACTTCTTTCTGGATTGTTATGTGCAGATCTGGTACATAATAGATATTTGTTCTAGCATTCACTTTCTGAGTTTCTAGAACATAGTGGGGTTCTACTAGTCAACCTCAAACCCTCCACCACTGCACCAAGGACAACACTTATTTCAATTTTTTTCAACCTCTGTTTCAGCCTATCCTAACCATACACTGAATAATCTATTCTATATTGCTTATTGGAGCTAGTTCTCTAAATATGGTCGATGAATATTTTCTTAAACAAAAATCAATAGAGATTATTAAATCTCAACCTTATTCATTGCACGATTTGGGCCCACTGTATAAGAAATTATTGATATGCTACCACAGACCAGACATTGTACCCTCACACTTGTGATTGTATGCCCCAAACTTAATTCTATAAAATATGGTGACATGATATATGACTATATCATAAATATTTCACATGAAATATATGATATGTATTTCATGTATATGAAATATGATATACCTGATATATCAGTACACCAGGCTTTGAGATATTGCACAACTGCTTTGCAGCCATGCCCCACAGGGGAGACCAGCAGCGGCTCTGCCCTGTGTGTCTGCATCTCGGATCATGGCCGACAGCACTGGAAGCAGTTTGTGGGTGGGCTCACCGGGCCTTCCAGTGAGGATAGAGGTGGGGGAAGGGCCCAGCCCCATCTCCACTAAAGCCTGGTGACTCTAGCCCCCAAGACCCGCATACCTGGGCTTGAAATCGGCTTTTCTCTTGGGTGGGGTATTGGAAGACAGCCTCCTCCTGGGGAGCTGCAGACTGTGAGCTAAGCCCGGATCAGTGGTACCACGACTGCTAAAGCACACTCACAGTGCACAAGGAATGGCTTTAGGCCCCTCAGGTCTGGGTATGGTCAGAGGTCTGGTGCCTCCCTGTCTGATCCCCTGTACATACTGCAGTTCTCTCTTAATTTCGTAAGTTTAATGTATACATAAAAAGCTAATCCTGGAATGTATTTGTGACTAGGATATGAAGTAATTAGATGTTTTGTAATGCAACTATTTTGTAGTGGACAATGATTAAATGTGCTCCATATGCTTCTTTGTTTGAAATCAAATATAAGACCCCAATGTGGGAAATAAAGTCGCTACACGCATGATGAACATACAGTCACTGCCGCATTCTGGTCACGCTGCACCTTACCAGATCTAGTGTCCAGTAGAGACATGACAGTGGGGTTCTGACAAGCTGTGGAGTCTGGACCTGGAAAATGGCTGCGATTGTGGTGCATGATTTTCCTCTGGCTTCTTCTGAGGCTCTACGGGGTGGCGGGTTGGGACCAGAATCCACCCCCGCCTCCAGGAAACCTCATGATCAGCCTTGCTAGGCTAGGTTGTTTTGACTGTTTGTTTGTTTGTTTGTTTGTTTGTTTTTTGCTTTTGGGGTCATATCTGGCAATGCTCAGGGCTTTACACCTGGCTTTTGCACTTTTGGCAGTGCTCAGGGGATGCTGGGGATCAAACCTAGGTCAGCTACATGCAAGGCAAATGCTCTACCCACTGTACTATAGCTCCAGTCCAACTTCTAGGTTCTTTTCAGGTTTCCTGCTTAGGATGTGATTCAAGTGGTAGAGCCTCTGGTATCTAGTGCCAATGCAAGGCCCTGGGTTTGATTTCCAGCTAATTTCATCACAGTACACTACATGATATCCTTAAGCACCCCTGAAGTGCTCAGACACATGGGTATTGCGCACTAGAGATCAGACAGTCTTCTGTGGCACCAGGGATTCCAAACAACAGAACCACTGGGACTTCCCTTAGGCATGTCTGGCTTTAGCCCAGGATTATGACCTCATCAACCTCAATCATACCATGCCTCATATCTGTAGGCAGGTGCTTGACAAAGAACCACCTGAGGCCTCTATTGTCTGTAATTGGTGCTGAAGAAATAGTACAGGGGTTAAGGTGTTTGCATGCTACCAACACTGGTTCAATCCTTGGCACTGCATATAATCTCCTGAACTCCACTAGGAAAGATTTCTGAGCACAGAGCCACCATGAGTATGCCCTGAGCACTGCTGTATGTGCACCCAAAATAAAGCAAACAAAATATTGTAATTGTTTAAATAAAATTTTATCCTAATACAGATATATGTAGAGCCATAAAACAAATTATTTTGAGAACTCTACTATTAAGCACAAATGATAAGAAATGAAATATATGCTCACCATATAAACAATTAATAGGATTGGGCTACCTATACTTACATGATTTACTTTTTAGAGTGATTATATCATTTTTAGAAGATGCCTCCAAAGATTCTCAGATGTTTAAAGGAATTAATTCTTTATGCTTTGAGTTAAAATAGTAAGTAGTCTTTATGCTTTGAGTTAAAATATAAAGTAGAAGCGCCAAGGGACTTGGCTCACTGGTAGAATGCATTCTTTGCATGTGTGAGACCCTGGATTTGTCCCCAGAAAACCCCTCCACACACACACACACACACACACACAAATGATAGCATTATTCTAGGCAAATAAAATCTGTGCCCCAGAAACTAGATCACAAGAATAATAATTGATCAATGGCAAATAAAGAAACAGATTCTCACTGACCACCTCCCCTTATAGTTAAATATTTCTTCTAAGTACAGATTGATGTAAATTGCTACTTGTCGTTGACAAGAACTGTTGGATCCAAAATAAACCTAGACTTTGTTTCAAGAATGCAGTTCCTAATATTTTCTATTTCTTTAATAAAAAAAAAGAAAGAATTTTTGGGTAGTATGTGAAGGTCTCTGTATTTTTACTGGCTACTTATAAAGTCTTAAAAAAGATCCTTAATCCTTTAAAAATGACCCTATCAATTCATACATTTAGCATAATTTGCCAACATTTCCAAACTCAGCATGGAAAAGCCATCAACACGGCACTAGGTCATGGGTCCTGAATGAAGCCGTCAGCAAGGATTAATAAACTGTGACAGCTGCCCAAAAGCTTTCATTCTTTTTATTTAAACATCAGATTGCAAGCTGAAATTCAGTGTAATCTTTGTTGAAACTAGCCCAACTAACATGGAAGAAGTCAGAACTGAGAACAGATGACAGTAGTTGTTATTACTGTAAATTCAGCTCACAGCAATAAATTCTAGAATCCATATATATGTATAGCAATTCCCTAGGGAGTTTCAGATAGTACAAACTCTTCCGATGTGTCTATATTATTTCTAACAGTGATATGTTCTTGAAAACCAGATTTTCAAGAATATATTTGATGAAACTAAAATTAATTAGTTCTAATTTATATATCTATACTCAATAAATTTGTTATTCTTCTATCCTTATTTCTTTTTCTGATACTACAAATTAAAAGTGACTCTAGTTAATTTATAAATATAAATCTTCTTTTTAGGACACAATTTTTTCTGGGAATTTTCTGAAAGAAAAAATTCTGAACTTATATGATCAAGTAATTTATATTACATGACTAAAGATTACTGGAGTACAATTATTTGTACAGATACAACTCATACGTGTACATATAAAAAAGGAAAAATTACACAGGAAAGAACTGTTCATTATAATTTTCTAAATGAAATACATATGCAGAAATCAAGATATGGTAACTCATCAGGCTGTAAATTTATTGTTTTCTTAAGTACACTTTAAGTTAGTATGCATGATTTATTAGTGGCTAAGTACCAACACCAGAAATGTATGTTTAAGCCTACATGTCAAATAGCTATAAATCATTTCAGCTTACCCCCTTTTCAATATTCCCAGTTTGACAGAGTGTTCCCTCAGCCGCAGGAATACTGTTGGTGACACAGCGGTTGCTTTTGCTTAGACACCAGAGCTCTCTACACACTTCCTAGGAAAGAAGGCAAAAGCAAGTTGATCAGAAATACAGACTAAAATCAGGTCCACCCTTTCACAAAATATAACTGCAGACAGCCAGCATTACTTTATTATTTTTTTTGGAGGGGGCATACCTGGTTGTGCACAGGCTTACTTCTTGCTCTGTGCTCAAGGATCACACCTGTCCATGCTCAGGGGACTATGTGTGGTGCCAGGGTTAAAACCGGGTCATCCACAACTTCCCCACCAGCTGTACTCTCTCTCAACTGGGATTACTTAAAAGGGACGAGACTGTGGTCTCAGATTCTTTTTTAAATTAAGTTATTTGTTTATTTTGGGTCTTAGAGCCATACCTAGTGATACTCAGGTATGGAATAGAATAGAATGCTGGAAATCAGACTGAATTGAGAGACTGCAAAGCAAATGCCCTAACCAGCTGTAAATGTGAGTTCTTGTTGAAGCATCAGATATGAGGACCTTGTAGGAAATTCTTCTAGAATGTTGGTTACCAAGTTTATAGAAGCATTTAAGCATTTTTCAATAGAATTCTTATTTTAGTGGTCTATCTTATATACCAATTATCAGTATATCTTAGTTGTTGAGACTGGTAGAAAATTTTAAAATAATGTACAAAATAAATATTAAAATATATGTAGTTATATAAAATATAGATATAAAAATAAATATAAAATACAAAATAAATATAAAACCCCACAAAAAAATAATCTTGCTTCAGAATGGGAAAAACAATATTAGTATAAAATTGCATACTAAAACATTTCATTTTCTTACAGCTATACTAATCAATTAGATGTAAAAAAAATAAGCTGATCAGGGTCAGAGAAACGGTACCGATGTGGCCAAGCTGGGTTTGATCCCTGGCACCACAGAGGATCCCCAGAGCCCTCCAAGAATGATCCTTAAGTAAATCCTCGGCACTGCCAAATGTCACCCCCAAACCAGAACAAAACAAAACAAAACAAAAATAATCTGCCTAAAAATAAATAAGTGGAACTTTGTCAAACTAAAATGCTTCTGTGTGTAGTGAAAGATATCAGCACAATCAAGAACAGGGATGTTATTCACAGGAATGCACAAAACCTCACATTTATGAGGCTCTGAGTTCCAATCCTGGTATCACATGACAAACACATACATAAATAAACGAATAAGTAAATTATCGCAAAAATTAAAAGTCAGCCTACAGATTAGGAGAAACTAAACAATCCCATCAAAAGACATCGAAATAGAGACTTCTAAGAAGACTTACAGATAGAACACAAAATAATGAGCATGAAGATTTATCAGGAAATGCAGATCAAAACGACAATTGAGTTTTCATCTCATGCCTATGAGAATGGCATAGAGCTAAAAGGCTAAAAGTAAGTGTTGGCATGAGCGTGAAGAATAAGAAACTTGTATGATCTTGGTGGGACTATAAATTGGTGCACCCTCCGTGGAAAAAGGTATGGAGATTCTTTCAAAAAACTAGAAAGCGAGTACAGTGGGTAGGTAGGATGCTTAGTGGCATGTGGCTGAGCCCCGGTTTGACATATGCACAGGGAGCACCACCAAGACAGATGCTTGAGCAAACAGCAGGAGGAAACCCTGGGCACAGCTGGGTATGACCCCACCCCCCCCCAACCAAAAAAAATACCTAAACTAAACTGAAAATCTTGCCTCTTGTAATTCTGCTAAGGGAAATAAACTAGGAAGTGAAAGACCTGTTGTTTTCATATATATGTGGAATACAAAGAAATGATGCAAAAAATTCACAAAGCAATTCGAATGGCCAAAAGGCATATGAAAAAGTGCTCTTCATCTTTAATCATCAGGGAGATGCAAATCAAAACAACAATGAGGTACCATCTCACCCCACAGAGACTGGCACACATCCAAAACAGCAAGAACAACCAGTGCTGGCGTGGATGTGGGGAAAAAGGGACTCTCATCCACTGTGGTGGGAGTGCCAACTGGTCCAGCCTTTTGGAAAACAATATGGGCATTCCTCCAAAAGCTAGATATTGAGCTCCCATTTGATCCAGCAATAGCACTCCTGGGAATATACCTTAGAGACCGAAAAACACATAGCAGAAACACTATCTGTACTTCTTTATTCATCTCTGCTATTCACTATAGCTAGAATCTGGAAACAACCTAAATGCCCGAGAACAGAGGACTGGCTAAAGAAACTGTGGTTCATCTACACTATGGAATACTATGCGGCTGTCAGAAAGGATGAAATTATGAAATTTACCTGCAAATGGATGGACATGGAGTCTATCATGCTGAGTGAAATTAGTCAGAAGGAAAAGGACAGATATAGAATGACTGCATTCATTAATAGGATATAAATAGATACCAGTGTTTTACTAAATGTGGGAAATGGTAATGGCAGATTAAAACTCACCACTGAATATACACAAAGAGACTTAAGTGATAAACTCTAAATATCTGCAGGGCTAGCCACAATGTGTAAAATAAGAGGGAGAGAGATGCAGAGACAGAGAGAGAGAGATAGAGAGAGAAAGAGAGGAAACTGGGGTACCTGCTATTAAGGTGGCCTGGGGGACGGGAGGGGAGGGGTACATTGGTGGTGGAAATGGGGCACTGGTGGAGGGATGGGTGCTGGAATACTGTATTACCAAGAACCAATTATGAACACCTTTGTAATTGTATGTTTCACGGTGGTATAATAAAAAAATTAAAAAAAATTCACAAAGCAGAAAATAAATCATATTGAATTCTAGATAAAATGTTAGGAGGGGATAGGCTGTGAGAAGAGCGAAATGAGTAAAGGGGTCAATTTGACAATGTGAATGGCTCAGACCTGTAGTGGTAGGTCTGGTATGGCATGCACAATATTGAGGTATAAAACAACAGCAATCCAACAAAATATAAATTAGTAAAAAAAATGTATTCAACATATTTCTGAATAAAATTTTAACTGAGACTCTCCCAAAAGTTTACTCTGAAAAAAACAATGCCTTTAGTTTCATTTTACATTAGTTCACCACCCAGCATCATTACTGATGGTAGACTTTTATGATAGAATCATTTAGTATCACATACATTTCTGAAAAAAATTAATCTGGGATGCAACAAGGTCTTATGTCACATAAACACAGTTCAGAAATAAAGCAGTAACATTTAATTTATGAGTTTGCCATTCCAACATACGTAATTTCCCACTAAGCAGCAAATTGAAGGGGTCTATTTAGGACTCTTTTGGGGTGCCCACAACCAGGGAGAGAAACATAGAATTTCTATTAAGCTTCTTAAATACGTTAAGGACAAGCTTTCCTATTTCTATAATTCAAAATAGTACAGATTATACATTTTTTTCAAAGTTTTAGTGTCTGATTTCATTTTTGTCAGTTTGGGGGGTCACACCTGGCAGATTTCAGGGATCACTCTGGGCACTGCTCAGAGAATCATATGTAGTGCCAGGAATCAAACTCACTGCCATAGGCAAATCAGGAACCCAAACCCTATATTATCACTTTGGCACAGCTTCTATTTTAAGAGGAGGTCATTTGGCCAAATGATTCAACTGTCAGAGACACATATGATCCTCCAGGAGTGAGCACCTCGAGGAGTGATCCCTGAACACAGAGCTAGGAATAAGCCCTGAGCACTTAGCCAGATGTGGGCCAAAACAAAACAAAAACAAAAGTTATTTATACTATTAGCCTTCCTTTTCTGTTGGAGATAATTTCTTAGAATATGTTCCTAAATATGTACTTTTAGTTTATTATTAAGAAAGTGGTAGTACTAAGACTTATGGGGTTTCAGACATCCTAATTACCCAAACTTGGCTATGCTCAGGGTGTGCTGCAGCTCTGAGTGCAGGGATCAGTCTTGTAAATGCTCAGGGATCATATGTGGCACTGGAAAATAACAGGAGTTAGCTGCATGAAGGCACGCAGGCAATCACCTAAAAACATTGACCTTATTAAATATAATTTCAGTTAAATATGGAGTTCTAGGTTAACATTATCTCAGCATATAAAATATTTAGTCATTGCCATCTGGACTTCATAGAGGCTGTAATAAAGTCATTTGTCACTCTAGTTTGTGTTAAAGTCTTCCTAGTTGCTGTCAATAGTTTCTCTCTGTCCCTTAGAGCAGCTTCACACTGTTTCTAGATTTCCATTTGCTTTATCTACGGGGACTCGTGCTTTGAAAACAATATGGGCATTCCTCCAAAGACTAGACATTGAGCTCCCATTTGACCCAGCCATACCACTCCTGGGAATATACCCTGGGAAGCCAAAAACACACAGCAGAAACACCATCTGCACCCTTATTTTCATAGCAGCACTAGTTACAATAGCCAGAATCTGGAAATAACCAGAGTGTTCAAGGACTGATGACTGAATAAAGAAACTTTGGTACATCTACACAATGGAATACTATGCAGCTGTTAGGAAAAGTGAAGTTATTAAATTTGCCTATAAATGGATGAACATGGAAAGGATCATGTTGAGTGAAATTAGCCAGACGGAAAAAGACAGATAAAGAATGACTACATTTATTTGCATGACATAAATATATATGTGTGTATATATATGTGTATGTATATATATATATATATATATACATACATATATATACTATGATACCAATATCCAAGGTCAGGCAAAACATAGATCAAGAGGTCTTGTCAAAGGTGGACTCTAATACAAATATGTGGGAATCAGAGGTTAGGTAAGATAGAGAAGGAACAGTGCGCTAATAATTGGTGAAAGTGATAATACCAGTGCATTGACTACAGGCAAAAAAGATATAATGATAACCTCTAAATGTATGTATTGCAATCCACAATGTGTAATAGAAGAAAGAGAGAAAGAGAGAGAAGAGAAAGAGAGAAAAGAGATAAAGAACCCGCCATAGAGGCAGGTTATGGGACGGGATAGGGAATAGGGGACATTGGTGGTGGGAAATGTGCACTGGTGGAGGGATGGGTGCTGGAACACTGTATGACTGAAACCCAAACATGAATATCTTTGTAATTGTATATCTCATGGTGGTATAATAAAATATTTAAAAAAAAAAGGAGGATACCTAGATTACCCTTTGCTCTAGAATTTAGGGAGGAACAGGAAAGAAATAGAGTGAAAGGGAAGGGGATAAGAGATAGTTGAGGCGCAAAGGAGGCAAGAGTCAAGAGGACTTGGGGCCAAAGGGATAGTCCAGCGGATAGGGCGTTTGCCTTGCATGCGGTTGACCCGGGTTCAATCTCCAGCATCCTGTATGGTCCCCTGAGCACTGCCAGGGGTAATTCCTGAGAGCAGAGCCAGGAGTAACCCCTGAGCATTGCTGGGCGTGACCCAAAAAGAAGAAAAAAAGAGTCAAGAGGACTCAGCTAATTGGATGGTATCAAGGAATTATAGAGCTACATATCCAAACCACATTAAACAACACTGAAGTTGTAAAACCCAAACCTTAATAACCAGATTTTAAAAGTGCCTGTCAAGATGGCAGGGGTGCTGGCGTGAGAGTGGCGGGTAAAGGGGGAACCCTGGTGGAGGGAAGTTGACAGAGGCCGCAGGATAGGCGATGGAACATTGTGGGCCAAACCTGAACTATGTATAACTTTGTAATTCATGGTGCTTTATCAAAATAAAATATTGGAAAAGAAAAACAGAAACATTTCTCTTAAGTATTGGGCCCAGAAACAGTACATGGGTTAAGGCCTTTGCATGTGGCTAATCGTGGCTCAAATCCCCAGTACTACATAAGGTCTCCAAGCACTGTCAGGAGGAATCCTGACCACTGAGCCAGGAGTAAGTCCTGAGCAGTGCCAGGTCTGGCTGCAAACTCAAACCAAATAAAACACATAAACATTACTCTTAAAAATATCAGAATTGGATTGTGACTAGCCAAGAAGGCTGATTAGTAAAGCTTATTTTTATTCAACTATAATATATTCTGCCCTTCGAAGTGTTGCAGGTATGGTTGCAGTGCCCAGCTGCGTCGGCAGGTGGCAGACAGGAGACAGACTTGTCTACACCCAGGTCTCTGCCCTGTGGGCCCTGGATGGTTGATGGTCTGACATAGAAAAAGACTGGGCCCCCTGGGATGAACCCAGAGCCACGGCAGAGCCTGGCAAGCTACCTGTGGTGTATTCGATATGCCAAAAACAGTAACAATAATGGACCTCATTCCTAACAAATGAAGACGTTACTGACACCCACTCGAGCAAATTGATGAACAACGGAAGACAAGTGATACAAGTGATAATATAACAGCTCATTAAATGCTCATTATATTTTCCTAATTATTAATATTTTGTTATTATTTTTGGTTATTGGTCCACACCTGGCAGTGCTCTGGGCTTACTCCTGTTTCTGTGCTCAGGGATCACTCCTGGTGAAGCTGTTGAACCATATAAGGGGCTGAGGATTGACCCAGATTGACTGCATAAAAACAAGTGCCTTTAAAGTGCCTGCTATAGAGGCAGGCTGGGGGAGGAAGAGGGAATCTGGGAACAATGGTGGTGGGCAATTTGCACTGGTGGAGGGATGGTGCTACAACATTGTACGCCTGAAACCCAATCATGAACAGCTTTATAATTGTCTATCTCATGTGTTATTATAAATTTTTTTTAAATTTTAATGCCCTGCACATTGTATCTTCTGGTCCCTTATTTATTTTTTAAAGAAAATGGGCTGGAGCGATAGCCCAGCAGGTAGGGCGTTGCCTTGCATGTGGTCAGCCCATGCAGGCCCGGGTTCAATTCCCGGCATCCCATATGGTCCCCCAAGCACTGCCAGAAGTAATTCCTGAGTGCAGAGCAAGGAGAAACCCCTGAGCATTGCCGGGTGTGACCTAAAAAGCTAAATAAATAAATAGATAGACAGACAGACAGGCAGGCAGGCAGGCAGGCAGGCAGGCAGACAGACAGACAGACAGACAGATAGATAGATAGACAGATAGACAGATAGATAAATGGATAGATAAATGGATGGATAGATAAAAAATAAGTAAAATCATCCAAAAAAAAGAAATATAATCTCAAAATAAGATTATGTTAATTTGTCTTTAAAAAAATTAACCAATTGTCAGGCATGTGGTTTAGCAATAGAGTATTTAGTGGTCATACAAGAGATAAGAGCATTTAAGATAGTCCTACTTATTTACAATTTTAATACCAACTGCCAGATTTCAGTCTATTTGTTTTACAGATGAATAACTGCAAGTGTTAACAAAAGAACACTAGCAAGAGGCTGGAGAGACAGTAAAGCCGGTAGTGTGCTCCCCCTTGCATGGCTGACCTGGGTTCAATCCCTGACACCTCATAGGACCCCCTAATTCCACCAGGAGTGATTCCTGAGCACAGAGTAAGCCGAAAGTAAGCCCTGAACACTGCCAGGTGTGGCCTAAAACCCCCAAACAAAAACATTAGCAGATATAAATCATAATAAAATACATTAAATGAATTTTTAAAGAAGTTAGCTAATATAAAATAATTTACTTTACATACAGAAAATAACTTTGCAAAAAAACTAAGCAAGAGTCCCAATAATCAGATCAAAGTTATATTACCTTACAGTCAGATGCTTCCAATACAATTTTAAAAATTAAAATTTTTAGCTGCATTAAAATTTAAATTAATTAAATTTAAATGTATTAAAATTAAATTTGTCCTAATTTTCTTTTTAAGTAATTATTGCTGATAAATTACATCCAAAAAGGGGAGGGATGAATATCCTTGGGCTTATCTCAGAAAATTAAAATTAGCAGTTTACACATGGGTAAAAGGTCTACCATAAAAGCAAAAAATAATCTGATGATACGATATGACTGTTATATCACTAAGGAAGCAAAATTGTGCATGAAGGAAAAATAGTATCTCTATTTCTGGGTAACTTAAAAAAATTTAAACAATTGCACATAAATATGTGCACATTTTCTAATCTTGTGAAACCCTAAACCCTTTGCCACCTTGGTTCTGGGAATGAAACATTTTCTTTGTCCTCATTACCCTATCACTGACATCTCCTCTGCAGCTGTTTGCAATAAGGGATCTGACCAGCAGGGAAGGCAGAGCCCTTAAAGGTCAGAGAGGAGCATCAGAGAGAAGGTCAAAGAGGAAAGGTTACTGATCGTTGGCTCACACAAAGGAAAGCCGAAAACCAACATATGGTGACCCTTAGCCTGCTTCCAGGTGTGTAGTAGCCATCTGAAGAGAGGATAATTTGCCCTTATTTCATCTTTAAATGGG
Organism: Cryptotis parvus; assembly: GCA_021461705.1. Taxonomy (NCBI): domain Eukaryota; kingdom Metazoa; phylum Chordata; class Mammalia; order Eulipotyphla; family Soricidae; genus Cryptotis; species Cryptotis parvus. The sequence continues at coordinate 23,632 of JAJIBD010023787.1, read as the reverse complement.
TTAATCCTGATATATGTATAATTAAATTGCAAGGAATCCCAGAAAAGCAAAAATATTATTAGTTTGCTGTTATGTAAACAAAAAAGGCATGTCAAAATGCAAGTTAAACAGCTAATCATCCATTTAAAGGTGTTAAAGATGATTCAATGGTTTTAAATTAGACTTCTCAAAAGCAAACTCAGAATAAAAAACATTGATCTGTAATGATACATGTTTGACTGTGCACCTATAATTTAGTTTTGAAAATTAAGGAAATATTAAAACTCAACTTATCAAGTTGCACTCCAATATATAGTGAGGTGATGAAATAATTTCATGCCACAAAACAAATTTGAATTCATGAAATTCAAATTTGGTGAATTTGAATTCGCTAAATTAAAATGAAATCACATTGTGAAATAGTTATAGCACCTTAAAATTTATAAGGAAAGTGATTCTACAATCTCCCTCAGTGTAATGTTCTATTTAATAACTTGAAATTCTTCCTACTAACTAATCTACAACCTCCCAGCTATAAAAATTAATACCACTACTTTTTTTAATGCTCTTGTAGGGAAAGAGAACATATGACCAGCACCCAAACTATGGTACAATTTCCAAAGCCTGAAAAGATTTAACTCCTTTATTTTTTTTTAAAAACAGACTATTCAAACTCAATTTCTTTTTTTTTAATATTTTATTGTACCACCATGAGATATACAATTACAAATATGTTCATGTTTGGGTTTCAGTCATACAGCATTCCAGCACCCATCCCTCCACCAGTGCCCATTTCCCACCACCAATGTCCCTGACTCCCTCCCTCCTCCTAGCTTGCCTCTATGGTAGGTTCTTTATCTCTTTTCTCTTTTCTCTTTCTCTCTTCCTTTTCTTACACATTGTGGATTGCAATACATACATTTAGAGGTTATCATGTGCATCTTTTTGCCTGTATTTAATGCTCAGTTCTAGGTTGGCATTATCATTTTCGCCGATTATTAGCACACTGTTTCCCTCTCTATCTTAACCTAACCTCTGACTCTCACACAATTGTGGTAGAGTCCACCTTAGACAAGACATCTTGATCCATGTTTTGCCTGACCTTGGATATTGGTATCATTATATATCACTGGTATTGTTTTATACACCACACACACACACACACACACACACACACACACACACACACACACACACAATATATATATATATAATGGAAGTAAATGCAGTCATTCTATATCTGTCTTTTTCCATCTAGCTAATTTCACCCAACATGATCTTCTCCATGTCCATCCACTTATATGCAAATTTCATAACTCATTTTTCCTAACAGCTGCATAGTATTCCATTGTGTAGATGTACCAAAGTTTCTTTATCCAGTCATCAGTCCTTGGACACTCTGGTTATTTCCAGATTCTGGCTATTATAACTAGTGCTGCTATGAAAATAAGGGTGCAGATGGTGTTTCTGCTGTGTGTTTTTGGCTTCCCAGGGTATATTCCCAGGAGAGGTATGGCTGGATCAAATGGGAGCTCAATGTCCAGTCTTTGAGGAATGTCCATATTGTTTTCCAAAAAAGCTGTACCAGTCGACATTCCCACCAACAATGGATGAGAGTCCCCTTTTCACCGCATCAACGCCAGCACTTGTTGTTCTTGCTCTTTTGGATATGAACCAGTTTCTGTGTATTCAAACTCAATTTCTTTAACCTCCCTTATAAATACTTTTAAGTATGTCATTATTATCATTTCCTATGTTTTCTGTATCTCTTTTCGAAACTTGCATGGTAACCAATAATGCCAAAAAAAAAACCAATAAAGTCTTTTTATTAGAATGATTCTCAATTGGAATGCAATAAGGACCTGAATCTTAACTAACAGCTGGTGATAAAAAAGAACAAACAAAGGGATTAAGCAAGAAAACATCAAAAGCTGGAGTCAGATATGTAAAATGTCAATCTTTATTTTCTTTTTTTTGGGTCACAGCCGGCAATGCTCAGGGGTTATTCCTGGCCCTTCACTCAGGAATTACTCCTGGTGGTGCTCGGAGGACCATATGGGATGCTGAGGATTAAATCTGGGTCGGTGGCGTGCAAGGAAAATGCCCTGCCTGCTGTGCTATCGCTCTGGCCCCTACGTCAATCTTTATTAAATACTCTCCAGGGAAAGTAGCACCTGAATAAGAAATTCACTACCTATCTCTAGCAGGTTACCCTGACTTCAAGCACCTATAGCTGCCCTGTACAAGTATAGTTAATGACATGCTATAGAAATAACATAATGCTCTCTATTTTAATGATACATTTATCAGACAAACTTTTATATTATTGGTTAACAGGGTATATAAAAAAGATCACTGTCACTGTCTTCCCGTTCATCATCGATTTGCTCGAGTGGGCCCCAGTAACGTCTCTATATGTCCTGTCTCATGCAAGTAGAGCCCAAGGCATCTGCTTGCTCCAGGAACATAAAGAGCCCCAATCCATTCGGAATGAGGTCTATAATTGTTACTGGTATTTGGCATATATATCAAATACAACATGGGTAGCTTGCCAGGCTCTAGCGTGCAGGTAGCATACTATAAAAAGATCAGAAACAACAAATGTTGGCCTGGCTATGGAGAGGAAGCCTGGTACATGGTGAGGGAATTGTCAGTTGGTGCAATTTCCTGGAATGCAGTATGGAGAAAATTCCATATGTCCTAGGAATTTATCTTAAGACTATGAAAACACTATTTCAAAACACTTATGCTCCGTGTTCATAGCAGTGTTATTCATGATAGCCAAAATATAAACTCAACTTAAGTAGCCATTGACAGATGACTGGATGAGACTCGATGGAACAGTATTTTTTTTTTTAAATATTTTATTATACTACCGTGAGATATGCAGTTACAAAGATGTGGAACAGTATTGTTTTTCAAAATATGAAATTGTTTTTTTTTCATATGAAATGCTTGGAACTTGAGCTGATTTCACTAAATGATGTAAGAAGATGAAAGAGAATTAATTATGAAAGAGTTCTACTCCTTTATGGAAAAATAAACAAGAATAGCAAATATACTGGCAAAAATACAACAAAACTAACTCCTAGGCTCAGTGAGAACTAGGTGGGTACCAGGGGAAGTGGACGGTGGAGAATTGGGTTAGAATTCTTTTTTGGTGGTGAGATGATTCTGGAAATTTGGAAGTATGGTGAGAATCCTATAGTAATATGTTAACAATAAAAGATGATGCAAAGGCATTAAACTAAACCTCGCACGTTTTAAGTATTATAAAATAATAAATCAATAAAAATGAATGTCTTGCAGGTACCTAGTTGTGTCTTTTTTGTTTGTTTGTTCTGCTTCCACAGTGCACCAGAATTCTGCAGACCTAAGGCAGAAGGTATTCATATGCTTCTATAGAAAAACATCTTCAAAGCATTTAAGATTGGGCATATATATAAATATATATATTTATATATAATGATATATATATATCATTATACATATATCACTTGTATCACTTGTCTTCCCAGTTATTCATTGATTTGTTCGAGTGTGTACCAGTAACATCTCCATACGTCCTGTCACATGCTAGTGTAGCCCAAGGGCATCTGCTCGCTCCAGGAGTATGAAGAGCCTCAAACTATTCCTTCAGGTCATGGGAATGAGGTCTATAATCGATACTTTTTTTTGGCATATCAAATACAACATGGGTAGCTTGCCAGGCTCTGCTGTGCGGCTGGGATACTCTAAGATAGCATCACTACCCTCAAATGGGAATCCAGAAAATGGGCTGTGATCCATTATTCTTTAATGAAATAAGTTTGATAACCATCAAAACACAGTCCCTCTGGGGAAAAAAAAATTCTGTTTGGATCTTAAAGAGTCCTATAGATTTTTTCAGACCTTAGGCGATCTTTCATTATCATTTAGATTAACTGTGGAATCCTAAAAGGTGGTGATTTTATGTTACAGAGAAACCAGGTAAGTGGACACAATAAAGATACATATATATCTCATATATATCAATGCTTGTTTATTTTTCTGGATTTAATTTAATCTTATGGTTGGAAAAAACAAACCAAAAACATGAAACTACTGCAGTGGTAGTTTCTGGTAGTAGTTCACAGAGCATTCCAGAAGCCCATGGCATAGCTCTGCAAGTCACTTTACATACCTCCACCAAGAAATCTTAGGTCGATTGTGGGGTAAAGCAGTGGTAGTGGGGGGGAGGAATGGAATGTGATGTGAATAATTCCTGTTTTTGCTTTTGAAATGCTATCAGGATACAAAAGCTGACCTAAGCAATAGATACTGGTTGTTCACTATGTATGTTTTATTAAGTTGTGCTTTATGTACTCTAGACATTTCTGTATGGATGTTATATTTTATATTATTTTAAGTACAGGAATATTTTTAATGCAGTAAAACAAGCAAAAGACCTTGATTTCATCTCAAAGTTAGGATGCTGTATCTTCTGGTATAAAAAGTAAATAAATTTACATTTGCTTAGAAAATCAAGAGCACAACTGCAAGGAATAGAGACATCTTAGAGACATCTTACTGTGCACAGTATTTGCTGTAGCACTCTGTGTACAGTATCTTCCTTAAAACCCTGTGTACAGTATTTGCCTTAGTACTCTGTGTACAGAGTTTGCCTTAGCACTCTGTGTACAGTATTTGACTTAATACTCTGTGTACAGTATTTACCTTTATACTCTGTGTACAGTATTTGTCTTAGTACTCTCTGTACAGTGTTTGCCTTAACACTCTGTGTATAGTATTTGCATTAATACTCTGTGTACAGTATTTTTTTTCTTTGCTTTTTTGGGTCACACCCGGCAATGCTCAGGGGTTACTCCTGACTCTGTACTCAGGAATTACTTCTGGCGGTGCTCGGGAGGTATGGGCTGGCCTCGTGCAAGGCAAGCGCCCTACCCGCTGTGCTGTCGCCCAGCCCCTCTGTGTACAGTATTTGTCTTAGCACTCTGTGTACAGTATTTGCCTTAATTCTGTGTATAGTATTTGCCTTAATACTCTGTGTACAGTATTTATCTTAGCACTCTGTACAGTATTTGCCTTAGTAGTCTGTGCACAGTATTTGAAGGGGAAGAGATGTAAAGGGAGAAGGACAAAGATTACTTGTCAAAAGTCTTTAATTTTTCAATATGGTTTTCCCAAATTACAAACTTAAATGTTTCTGAAATTATAATGAGTCTTAGAAATTCTATGATTTCTTTCATATCCATAAGATCTCTTGGTCTCACTCAGTATTTAGAAAAAAAAAAACTTTTTTACTGGTTAACGATTGTTTCAAAGAAGAAAACCTACAATTCTTAACAGAGCCCATTCAGTTTCTATTCCTTATGTTCTTTCTTCTCAAACCAGTCACCTGCTTTGAGAGCTTCAGCCACACTGGCCTTCTCCAGCTCTTCAGATGAACATGTCCTCCGTAAGTCCCTCTGCTCACTATTTATTTCTTCAGTAAGCATTTTCTGAACTTTGATTATGAGGCAAGCATTGTGCTATTCACTATATTAATAATAAGGAATAACTTAGGGACCAGTTTGAAAAGAAAATCCTTTTCTCATAGAATTTATGTTCTCATCTGTTGAAAGACATCTAGTTTATATTGGTGTCTTAGCTACTATGAATAATGCCAGAATATCAATTCATCTCTCTTCATAATCCTGATTTTAACTGCTTTGACTACAAATTTATAAGCAAAATTGCTGGATTATATAATAATTCTATTAAAATGTTTTGAGACGCCTCCATACCGTTTTGGTTTTTTTTTTTTTTCTTTTTTGGGTCACACCTGGCAATGCTCAGGGGTTTCTCCTGGCTCTGCACTCAGGAATTACTCCTGGCGGTGCTCGGGGAACCATATGGGATGCCAGGGATCGAACCCAGGCTGGCATGGGACGGCCACGTGCAAGGCAAATGCCCTACCTGCTGGACTATCACTCCGGCCCCCTACCGTTTTTATCATAGTGGATGCACCAATTCATATTCTTACCAAGACTGTCCTTGCTAACACATTATCTTCTACTTTTTTTTTAAATATTTACCATCTAATGAGGTGATAGTCACTGATCTTTATTTATGATATTTTTGATGATTGGTGATGCTGAACACAATTTTAGGTATTTGTTAGCTACATGTATGATTTATTTTGAACTGTGTATTCAATGTATTTGGCCATTTTAAAAATTAAGTTCTTTGAGAACCTGCCATTTAGGCAGGATGTGGGAGGGGAGGGAATTGGGAATATTGGTGGTGGCTGATGGGCACTGGTGGAGGACGGGTGCTGGAACACTGTGTGACCGAAACCTCCAAACGTGAACAACGTTGTAATTGTATATCTCACGGTGGTATAATAAAATGTTAAAAAAGAGAGAGAGAGAGAGAGAGAGAGAGAGAGAGAGAGAGAGAGAGAGAGAGAGAGAAGAGGAAAAGTGCCTGCCATTGACGCAGGCTGGGGGAGGGGAAAATCAGGGGATATTGGGCGTGGGAAATGGGCACTGGTGGAGGGATGGGTGCTGGAACACTGTATGACTGAAACCCAAACATGAACATCTTTGTAACTGTATATCTTACGGTGGTATAATAAATTTTTTTTAATTATGGGTAAAAAAAAAAAAAGAATGTTCTTGCGGCTGCATAGTGGCGCCATAGCTGGCACAGCTATGGGTCTGGAATATCTCTCTTCTGGTGTAGCTGCCTGTGGTGGTTGGAAGCTCACAGCCATGCCCACCGACATGGAGGTGGAGGAATGGGAGGAGGAGCCCAAATCCCCACTCCAAGTCCGGCCAGCGTGGCCCCCTGCACATGGGAGTGAACCCTTAGAGCTATGTTGGACTCAGCCAGGGACTGGCCGAGCCATTTACCGCCCTCCAGAACTCCATGGGCTGCTTCCCACGTGGGAGCCGAGCAGCACAGCTGTGGGTCTGGAATATCTCTTTTCGGGGTTGCTGTCTGTGGTGGCTAGGAGCTTGCAGCCATGCCTGCCGATATGGAGGTGGAAGAATTGGAGGAGGAGCTCAAATTCCCGCTCCAAGTCCGGCCAGTGTGGTCCCCCACCCCCTGCACGTGTGAGCCAACCCTTGGAGCTATGTTGGACTAAGCCACGGGCGAGCCAAGCCATTTACTGCCCTCTGGAACTCCATGGGCTGCTTCCCTACGTAGCGCCATAAAAAAAATAAAAAAGATGCCTGCTATAGAGGCAGGCTGGGGTTGGATGGAAGGGAATGTGGGGACATTGATGATGGAAGTGGAGCACTGGTGGAGGGATGGGTGCTGGAACACTGTATTACCGAGAACCAATTATGAACACCTTTGTAATTGTATATTTCCCAGTGGTATAATAAAAAATAAAATAAAATGACATTAAAAAGTAAAAAAAAAAAATAGGTTCTTTGGGATATTTGCTATTGAGTTGGTATGAATGCTTTATATATTAAGATATCAATCACCGGGTCCATAGCAATAGGACAGGGAAGGTGCTTGTACTCAGCCAACCTGGATTTCAACTCCCAGCACCCTAAGTGGTACCCCAAGTCTGACAAGTCCTAAGCATTGCCAAATGTGGCCAAAGAAAAAAGACAGCATTTTTCAGATAACAATTTGAATATTTTCATCCATCAAGTTACAACTGCATTTTTTAAACTGCTTTCTTGCTGTGCAGGGTTTTTTTGTGTGCTAGACCTAATCGTCTATTATTTTTATTGTTTGTGCTTTTGGAGTCATATCCAAAAAATCATTATCAATACATTTATCCTTTTTTATTTTTTTGCTTTTTGGGTCACACCTGGCAATGCTCAAGGGTTACTCGAACCTGGGGGTCACATGCAAGGAAAATGTCCTATCCTTTATTTTCACATAACATTTTTATACTTTGGGGTCTGACATTTAAATCCCTTCATACATTTTCGTTAATTTTTTATGAAATTTAGATAAAGATCTAACAGTCTTTTAAATGGAGTTCTCCAGGTTTCCCTTTACCTTAACATATCCTTTACCATAGAGATTATCTTTTCTCTATTGCATATTCCTAGTATTCTAGCTAAAGATCAGTTGTATTTTTATTATTAAAGAGAAGTTGTTTTGGGGGCCTGAGCGATAGCCCAGCGGGTAGGGTGTTTGCCTTGCACGCGCCAACCCATGCTGGCCCAGGTTCGATCCCCGGCATCCCATATGGTCCCCAAGCACCACCAGGCATAATTCCTGAGTGCAGAGCCAGGAGAAACCCCTGAGCATTGCCGGGTGTGACCCACAAAAGAAAAAAAGAGAGAGAAGTTGCTTTATTATTACCAGATTTACTTCTGAGTCTTCTATTGCCTTCCATTAGTCCGTATGTACTTTTTTTGCCAGTACCACACTACTTGGATTACCACAGCAGAAGGATATTGCCTTTTGATCTTCCTCAAACAACATTGACTACTATGGGTCTTTTGTAGTTCCATATGAATTTCAATTTTTTTTTTAAATTTCTGTCTAAAAGAACCATAGGAGGAATTTGTCTTGTTAGTGCAAGTAAATTATATACCAGATATTGTTCAACCTACTGAGTCCTTATGTTGTGTGAAACAATGTTAAAGATATGAACTAAAGTGAAAAGAATCATAAAATATAGATCTCTGAGTCTGAAGTGATCTGTGCTTTTTGAAAAACTGTTAAAATACCAGCTAAAGACATATATTAGCCTAGCAACATAACTATCACTGTAAAATTATTTAAACTATCACTAAATTTAAACTATCACTGTAAAATTATTTTTTGTTAACCTTCACCTCTCCACAAGCAAAGAAACATTTTATATAAAGGAATACTGCTTTATTTACATTGTGTTTCCATCCAGGATATAGTAAATATTTGTCTCCTTGGAAGCCTATTATCACAGTTAGGAAGTGTTTTGAAATATCTATGGGGGGTTATGTTTTGTATTACCTGTCTCTTGCTTAAAGGAGGGCTAATTTTTTTATATCAAATAAAAGAAAATGAAACTCAAATTCACGATTCAGAGTCGTATATATACCTGAGACTTTAATGAAACTAAAATAAACTTAAGGAAATTCTAGTGATTACCTCTCTTGCAAAAAATGCTTGGGAAAAGGATATTCTGAAAAAGATTCCTGAAGGGTCAGAGAGATGAATGGGATGAATGCTTGCTTTTCATGCAGGAAGCCCGGTATGAACCTCAGCACTATATGGTTTCCAGGAGAGATAAGACACGTTCCCTGAGTACAAAGCTGGGAAAAGCCCCCTGAGCCCAAACAAAAAAGTAGGTTAATTTAAAAAAATAACTAAGATATTTAGAAGCGAACTTTACTTGATGAAAACTGATTTAAAACTATCTTATGCTGTCTCCTATGATAAAATAAATCTGTAATCTTTATTTTATTAACATGCTGCTATCTCTAGTAAAAACATTGACAAATTTCAATCTATTTATATTTTTTATTTACCTTTAAGTAGGTGAATCAAAGTCTGTGGCTTTAGTTAATTTATTTATTATACATTACAAGGAAGTTAAAATTTTAAAGTAATCTAAATTATTTCAGAAATAAAGCACCATATACATGCCAGGCACTATAGATCTTTACAACTGCATGAGACAATTAAGTCAAGTAATTTATTATAAAGGATTATTTTGTCTTTGTAGCAATAGTCATTATAATCTCCTCACTATTTCTATTGAAATTTAAGTACAGCTGGAAAATAAAAGTAGATGATAAAAAATAATAGTATCATCTATTATTTTAGATGGGGCCAGAGTGATAGCACAGTGGGCAAGGCATTTGCCTTGCACGCGGTCAAGCCAGGTTCGATCCCCAGCATCCCATATGGTCCCCCAAGCACTGCCAGGAGTAATTCCTGAGCGAAGAGCCAGGAGTAAACCCTGAGCATTGCCAGGAGTGACCCAAAGAAGCAAATAATAATAATAATAATAATAATAATAATAATAATAGTAATAATAATGATAGTAGAATATGTGGAGAAAGAGATAGTACAGTGCGTAGGGCTCTTGCCTTATACATGGCCTACCCAGGTTTGATCTCTAGTACCACACAAGGTCCCCTGAACCCACCAGGAATGTTCCCTGAATCTAGAACCTAGAGTAATCTCTAACAGACTTTGGTGGGACTCCAAAAACAAAAAAGTAGAAAATGTGTCCATAAAAAGAAAAGAAAGTAGGGAAACTCCCCAAAGCAACTAACATGCATATTACAAAATTTAGGTAAGAGTGTTCTTCGGTAGATGAAATCACCTCCTGCTCCCAGCAATGGTCACATGCTGGCCACAGCAAAAGGGACATAAAGTTGGTCAGTGCTCCATTATGGATTAATCTGCTATTTAAAATCCTTATTAGAAAGGAAAAACCTTCATTAGACACCTGGTTCATGAAAAATAAAAGGGAAGGGAGTTGATACTTCATGATTTCTCAACAAAGAACCAAAGTTTTCACTAAGAGACCACAGATCTCTTTTAAATGCCCTGAACTAGAACTAAGTGTGTCCATCTTGGCATGCTGCACTAAGACCTTCAACTAATTAGGGCTGGTGGGTTTAGTCATTCAACTACTATGGGAAGCATGACCTTCAAGCTACTTGGACCCATAACTTCAAAGCCCTACTGTCTTCTAAAGTACTTTATAGAATCTTTCTGAACATTAGGAATGAATTCAGCAGCTAAAATACAAAATTAAGTAAATAAATTACAATATATGTTTAGTGCTATCAGTTATGCAAATCTAGTTTTTCAAACACAAATTTAAGAGGTGGAAATGACTGTAAGACACTTTGTTAAAAAGAGGTGGCATTTTATTATTGGCTGGAACAATAGTACAGTGGGTGGGGCATTTACCTTGCACGTAGCCAACCAGGTTCAATCCCTGGCACCTATATGGTCCCCAGAGCCCACGAGGAGTGATCCCTAAACACAGAATCAGGAATAAGCCCTGAGTACTGCCAGGAGTGCCCTTCCTCCCTCATCCTATCAGTTTCTTTGCATTGTTCTAATAGAAATATTTGAACAGTTAATTGGTATAGCATTTAGTCCTTACCTTGAAAAATTTAAACCTTTTGTTATTTTTAAAGAAAGATTTCAAGCAATATTTTCATAAAAGTAAAAACTAAGTCTATAAATTTATTTTTAACTGAATGTTTCTAATACCCCAAAATTTGAAATCCTATTCATTCACATGCTCATATTGTGTACCTAGCCTACACTGAAATTAAAACCTCTTTCATTGAGACTTTAGATTCTTTTATACATTCTTTGATATAGATACTAGTACTTGCAAGTCTTAGGTTTTTGAATACTTTTCTCCTTCCTACAAGCCTTTTGCATATGTTTATACTAGTGATCTCTTGTATAAGCACAAAAAAGATGGTCAGGCAATGCAGTTGTGAGTTATTTAACTCTAAATTATTTACTCCTGGGTTACAGTTATATATTCCAACTATAAGCCTCAGTACCATTTAGATTGAATCTAATTCCTCATACCTCCATAGAGGGTCCCTACAAGGGACTGGATCACTGGATCACTGTCTTCCCGTTCATCATCGATTTGCTCAAGAGAGGGACCAATAACATCTCCATATGTCCTATCTCATGCTAGTAGAGCCCAAGGGCACCTGCTTGCTCCAGGAACATAAAGAGCCTCAAACCATTCCATCAGGTCATGGGAATGAGGTTTATAATTGTTACTGATATTTGGCATATCAAATATGACACAGGCCGGAGGCTTGCCAGGCTCTGCCGTGCGGGTGGCATACTCTTGTAGTCACCTCTAAGGGACTGGATAGAATCAGGAAAAGATATCACCCTGACTTCAATAAGCAACAAATTTTAGAGTAAGCCCTGTTCTGATACAAAGTTTAGAGCAAGGTCAGAACAGCTTTACTTTGACCTAAGATAAGCTGTGAATTGCCTTGCAGCCAGAGCAGAGCACTTAGGACTGTTGTTGGAGATAGGATCTTGGGTGGGGAGTTGAATATGATAAATCTGGCAAGGGGAACATAGTCTGGATCAGTGACTTAACCTCCCCAGAAAAGATTACCCTATGCATTTAATCCTGGATGTAGATATATGCCTGTCTCTCTTACTGTATTTATAGAAAATAACTAGAAATACTATTGAAATGATTGCTTACTCGCCTAGAGAGAGAAAGCAATGCTCTGCCCTATCGCTCCCTCAACAGCCCTGAGAAGCAGGGGCATGGCCCCCTGGGGATTTTGCACCAGTAAGAGGAAGCCATTTTTACCTCACTGTTCTACCTTTGGTTAAGCCCTGCCAAGCCTCAGCATAAGATTTATCTCCTGCAGTTTGGGAGTCAGAGTGTGTGTGGCAGTTGGTGTGGAATGGAATTGGAAGCCTTGGATTTCCTAGACTGTGCTTGTGGTTCTTTGTTCATTGAATGGACGGGACAGTTGCTGGCCCCAAACATGACCAGGGAAAACAGAAACTTCCTCAAAGAAGAAATACAAGTGACGAAAAGGCATATGAAAAAATGCTCTACATCATTAATCATCCGGGAGATGCAAATTAAAACAACAATGAGATATCTCACACCACAGAGACTGAAACACATCCAAAAGAACAAGAATAACAAGTGCTGACTTGAATGCCGGAAGAAACACTCTCATTCACTGTTGGTGGGAATGTTGACTGGTCTAGTCTATTGGGAAAAATACATGGACATTCCTCAAAAAATAAAATGAGTTTCCATATGACTTAGCACTGCTACTCCTGGGAATATACCCTAGGGCCCAAAAACACAAGCAGAAAAGGCATCTGCACTTCTATATTCACTGCAACACTATTTACAACAGCCAGAATCCAGAAGCAACCAAGTGTCCGAGAACAGATAATTGCATAAAGAACTATGGTATATCTACATAGTTAACTACTATTCAGCTCTTAGAAAAAAGTGAAGCAATAAAATTTACTTATGCATGGATGGTATGTTGAGTATCATGCTGAGTGAAATGAGTCAGAGGGGAGGGGCAGACATAGAATGATTGACTGGAGGGACAGTTGCTCATTTATAAGATCTAAAAAAGTAAAAAATAATAATATGAGAATAATACCTAAAGACAATAGAAATGAAGGTCAGGAGGACTGGTCCATAATAGGAAGCTTGTCACAGAAGGGTGGTGATGGTGGTGAAGGGGTATGGTGTGTGATTGGTTCAGAGAAGGGATCACTATGAAGATAGTAGGAAATAATCACTCTGGACAGAAATGGGAAAGGAGGTAAAGTGATATACATGATAACCTGTCAGTAACAACATTGCAAACCTCAGTGACCAACAGGAAAAGGAAAAGTGTCTGCCATAGAGACAGAATGGGGAGAGGAAGGAAGCTGGGGACATTGGTGGAGGGAAGTGTACACTGGTGAAGAGAAGAGTGCTCAAACATAGTACAACTGAAATTCAATCATGAACAACTTTGTAGCTGTTGTTATTAATAATCATCATGTTATTTCATGATGATTCAATAAAAATATTGTAATAAAATAAAGTTAGGTCCTAAACAATATAAAAATACCAATTAACATAATGATTAAAATACCAGAAAGGAAATTGGGATTTTCAAAGGTTGACAAGGGGAAGAGAGACCCCGGAAAAGAGACCTGCGCCAGACCCACAGCTCCGTAGGCAGCCCCGAGGAGATCCAGACCCATCCACTCCAGACCCACAGCTGTGCTGCTTGGCCCCACGTGGAGGCAACCCATGGAGCTGATCTCCCAGTAGGGAACTCGGCCAGGCCCTGGCCGAGTCCAACATTGCTCCAAGGGTCACTCACATGTGCAGGGAGGGGCCACACTGGCCGCACTTGGAGCAGAGATTTGGGCTCCACCGCCATGCCAGCTACCCCGGAAGAGAGACCCACGCCAGACCCACAGCTCTGACAATATTAGATAGTACTAGATTTTAGGATCAGGTCCTTCCCAGGATCTTTCACATTTATACACTGTATACAGTTCTAGGCAGGTTCTAACTGATGCGAGTTATCCCAGTAAGCCTGGCAAGAAGCCAGAGCATCCCACACATCATGAGGTCAGTCATTCTCAACATCCAGACTTCACAGTTCCTCAGAGCTCCACCCAAGAGAAAACTTGATCTTTCCCCTTTAAGTTTCATCAGTAAATGCTTGAGATGAGAGCCTTCAACTGAAAGTATACCACCTACACGGCAGAGCCTGGCAAGCTATCCATGTTTTATTTGATATGCCAAAAACCAATAACAATTATGGACCTCATTCCCTTGACCTGAAGGAATGGTTTGAGGCTCTTCCTGTCCCTGGAGCAAGCAGATATCCTTTGGGCTACACTTGCTTGCAACAGGGCATATGGAGATGTTACTGGTGCCAGCTCGAGCAAATCGATGAACAATGGGAAGACAAGTGAAGTGATACAAGTGAAGTGACAAGGGGTACATTTCAAAACCATAACATTTCATCGGATAGACTAGAACTGACATAATAAAATGCAGGACTACGGGCCGGAGCCATAGCACAGGGTTGGGCGCTTGCCTTGCATGCGGCTGACCCGGGTTCGATCCCGGCATCCCTATGGTTCCCGAGCACCACCAGGAGTAATTCCTGAGTGCAGAGACAGGAAGAACCCTGAGCATTGCCAGGTGTGACCCAAAAAGATAAAGCAGGACTTAGGGAATAACTGTACTAGAAATTACTAACAATTTAGCTATACCCCACATGAGACTTTTAAAGCTTAATTACATTTACAATTACTCATTTATAAACAGATATTATACAAATGCTATCAGAAAAAAGAGCAATTTCCAAGACTATATTTGCAGTAATGATGTTACAAGAGTAACTACTTCCATCAAACTTTAACACATGTACCATCAGAAAACATACAGAAGGAACTAAACATAATAAGGATTCAGACTTCTTACCCCATATTTACATTGGCGGGATGTTGCTCCATACTGGAAACGGCATTGTTCATCTGCATCATACACCTGACCTGGGGCCACAGCTGGGTAAAGAAAGTCACGCTTTGGAGGCTCATTATCAAGGCAAGTACCACGGCCTGAACTGTTCAACATAAAGGATCAAAGGAAATTAGGTACACTATGGACTCTTTCCATCGCAATTATGAAATCACATATTGATTCTAAGTTTTAATAGCAATGCATGAAAAACAACACATTCTAGCAAATATCTCCATGACAAAATAACATATCTTTACTGGGAGGGGGAAAGAGCATCAACAGAAGTTTTATTTTTTTTCAGCATCAAGACAGCTAAATGCATCTTAAACAACAATCTAAGGAATCTTAGTTGGCCTTTAAAGCAATACTTTAAATTAATTTCTGAGGCCATCAAAACAGAATTTTAATTGCTCTAAGCTTCTTATTTGTTTTTGGTGAAAATGCACCCACATCTGCTTGCAGAACTAAAAACATAAAATGTGGAAAATTAATAGAACTGTGGTTGTAATACTTAAACACTTAATCTACACGCTTCCACTTTGGGGAGAACAATAGACACTGGTAATACATGTCCAAAGGCTCTCGAAATATTTCAATAATAAATGGGCTGAATGACAGATGAGGCCAAAAGCCAAAGTTCTCTTCTCAAGTATATTAAAAGTGTTTAGTCTCTCAGAAATTTCATATTTCATCTAGGGTCATCAGAGCTGGAAAAGAGAATGTTCTCTTTTTCTCTATAATTTCTGCTTTTCAAAGTATGCTTGCACTCAAACATAATATTTTAATTCAGTGGAACAAATAACATAAAGATCGCCAAAATCCAGACAGAAATCCTCAGTTTAAAGAGTTCTACACTTTGCTAAATATAATTGTTCATTTTTATTTAGTCCGTGTGCATAAAATGGGACAGATGCTTTTTTACTTTCATTTCACATGTGAATAAGTTCGAATTTTTAGAGAATTCCTATGCCAACATTAAAAAAATTTTTTCCAACATTCCTGTCAATAGTGCCAGCCCTTGTGTTTTTTTCCCCAAAATCTTTTCCATTCACGTTGCCAAAGGAAAATAATTTCACAAGTAGAAGTTTCTCAAGTATTATTTAGAACAGTACACATTTTCATTTATAGATAACTAAGAGAGAACCATGCATAAAAATTAGGGTCACAGTCACTTAAAGTTTTATCATATTCTGAAATGTCAGTTAACTTGCTATACAAAAATGTATTGTGGGTCTGAGGAGGTGACTCAGAGTTAGAGTGCATGCTTCATATATATTATGTCCTGGGTTCAATCCCTAGCAAAAAGCAAAAAAAAAAAAAAAACAAGACAAATGCTCCATATATTTTCATGTGGTTTAAGAATTGAACCATACTATAGTCAAAGGTCCAAGGAATGAATAGAATGCTTCCTCTACATATCCTTTCCCTTTCTTTTATGTTCTTCCTGATTAATTTTCAATCAATAAAAATACTCAAATTATAAATCAAAATGTGACAACAGTACAAATTAACTTTACAAATGACAAAAAAATCATTTCACTTGGCATTGATAAAGGATAACTTTTCACTCAGCTATCTCATCTGAGATAGTATTTGATGTTTTAGAAACTGATATTTCCTTAGTAAAAGCATTATATTTGGATGATTTTTTAAAATAGCAAGTTATGGCCAGAGTGATAGTCCAGCAGGTAGGGCATTTGCCTTGCACACGGCCGACCCAGGTTTGATCCCCGGCATCACATATGGTCCCCTGAGCACCGCCAGGAGTAATTCCTGAGTTCAGAGCCAGGAGTAACCCCTGAGCATTGCCGGGTGTGACCCAAAAAAGAAAAAAAAAAGCAAGTTATTCTTATTTTGCTAATGCAAAATATACCTAACTATAAGGTACGCACATTTGGCACAATGATTTTACTAGCAACATAACTTTACTAACAGATCCTAAATATTTCATTAGGGTTAATGATAAAGTGGTCAACCTTTAAAATCATCATGGGAGAAGATAGTTACTTTTGATAATATGGGATGGATGCTCATGAGATGATCAATTCAGTAGTTTTGTTCTTTCATTTTTTTCTGAGGCACTATAAAATTCTTTATGAATTGAATTTACTATGGAACAAAAATTATCAAATACTACTATATCATTAGAAAAATAAAAACTGAGTACAGAAGTAATTATGTACTGAACCCTATATGTTAAAATATTTGCCAATAGTATAAAAAACAAAGTATAAATGTATTCATCTAGGTGACCACAACTCGAAATCTACTAAAATTATTATACATAATTACTTGTAAGAATACAGAAAGTGAGGGGCCGGAGTGATAGCCCAGTGGGTAGGGCGTTTGCCTTGCACGTGGCCGGCCCATGCCGGCCTGGGTTCGATCCCCGGCATCCCATATGGTCCCCTGAGCACCGCCAGGAGTAATTCCTGAGTGCAGAGCCAGGAGAAACCCCTGAGCATCACCGGGTGTAACCCAAAAAAGAAAAAAAAAAGAATACAGAAAGTAAATGTAAAACTTAGAGGAAACATTATGTGGACCCCTAAACAGAGTTTAGGATTAGATACTCTGAGAGAAAAAATGGCTTACTAAAAATTTAGTTTACCTAATGGCAAACTAAAAATTTGCTTAACCCAGGTGGAAGAATAATTACTTCATTTAAAGTTCTTGTTCCCAGAGTTCATGTACTTAAAAAGCACCAAATCAGATGGCCACTGCAAAGGCATCCAGACAACAAAGAATTCCATTCACTGTGGTCACCTGTAGTGAAGTTCTCCTGAGAATTTATTCCAAAATTAGACTTTGTTTCTGCTCTTTGGAAGCATCCATTGCTTTTTATTAATGCAATCTAATTAAATCTAGATATGTCTTGGTTTTCTTTTCTAACATTTTTACAGAAGATGGAAACTGTATCAACAAAAAACGATATGCGGAAAGCATCATCTAGATCTTTACAAAATAAAGATGTATTTTGCATTACGGTCTTAGTAAAGACCTTTTGGAATGGGTTTTGTTATATTTAAATAAATGACAAACACTTGCAAAAACGTGTCTTCACTATTAATTGGTTCATGGGATTATCTGCAAGGTTGATTTAAATTGCTTCTAGATGATGGAGAAAAAATTATGCACTTTCCTCATCTTTATTGTATGTATTTGATACATAGAATTAAATCCCAATCAAGGTATTTGGGAGGGTGAGTACTTTTCAAATTTTAATTCTGAGGACGATGTGACCAAAAGATGCATGATTTTTTTTTTTTTTTTTTTTTTTTGGGGGTCACACCCAGCGATGCTCAGGGGTTACTCCCTGGCTCTGCACTCAGGAATTACTCCTGGAGGTGCTCGGGGGGGACCATATGGGATGCTGTGGATCAAACCCGCCCCGCACAGACCGACCGCGTGCAAGGCAAACGCTCTACCTGCTGGGCTATCGCTCCGCCCCATGATTTTTGAAACTACTGTCATTTTCTGCTATAGATTAAGTTAAATAAACAGAAAATAATTATTAAGAGGAATGTCTTTTTTTTTTTTTTCTTTTTTTTTGCTTTTTTGGGTCACACCCGGCAATACTCAGGGGTTTCTCCTGGCTCTGCACTCAGGAGTTACTCCTGGCGGTGCTCGGGGACCATATGGGATGCCGGGATCGAACCCAGGCCGGCACAGGCCGGCCGCGTGCAAGGCAAACGCCCCTACCTGCTGGGCTATCGCCCGCCCAAGAGGAAAGTCTTAAAAAGGATAACCCCGGATAATTCTGTGCCTTTAGTCACAGGTTACATTATGAAATATTATAAATGTAAGCTTAAAAGGAAATGGATCTGAAATGTATATTTAATCCTTAAAGTATTTTCCCTCATTTATTCCTTAAAAAATTCCCAACTGTTTATCCCCCTATCATGTCCTTTATAGCCCCCCAAAGAAAGAGTAGATAATATGATATTTTCATTATTTTAATATTCCAATTTTATAACAATTGTATTAATGTTTGCCTTCCAATTATTTTTGGGTGAATTTTTTAAAATAGCAAGCTATTTTTATTTTGTTGATGCAAAATAATGATTATTATCATTAATAAACTCAGTTTTATTAATACGCATTTATTAGTACTCAATTTTATCTTCCTTATCTTCTCTATAAAAGAAGAGTAATTTTTTGCAACTTAATTCTTTCACTCGATACTATAAATGTGAGATATAGCTAAGTTGATAAGTATAACTGTAGCCTCCTCACTGATATTGTACCTTAATATTCCCCAAGACCATACCATAATTATTTTTCATTCTTTTATTACTTATTCATTCTTCTATTTTGTATAGTTTCCTTGGTACAAATCACTTTCCTTTCCTAAAAGCATGAAATCTGTTATTGTCTTACATTTTGTAATTATCATATTTCAACTAAATGAAAGTTTTACAATTTTTATTTAATATAGAATTTTAGCTAATTGATAAAATCACACAATTCTTATAATACTGAATTATAATGTTATTGCTGCAAATATACCAAAATAATAAGTGAATTGTCACTGGATTGTTCCTTGGTGTCATAATTGCATTTTTCCATTCAGAAAACATAAATTTTACTCAAAAGCAAATGAAATAAAAAGAAAACTACTGTTGATAGATTCCTTGCAAGAGGTGCTTTTTATACCTTACTATTGTTAAGCATACATAGACTTGAACAGAGCAAATCTGTACACATAAAAAGGATAACAGAGTAATAGTAAAGCAGGGAGGGCATTTGCCTTGCAAAGCAGCTAACCCAGGTTCAATCCCAGGCATTCTATATGGTACCCCGAGCACTACCAGTAGTAATTCCTGAGTGTGGAGTCAGGAATAGCCCCTGAGCATTGCCAGGTGTTACCCAAAAGCAACAACAGCCAAAAAATAAAGAACTAGGGGCTGAAGAGATAGTACAGCAGATGAGGCATTTGTCTTGCCCCTGCTCATTCTGGGTTTAATCTCTGACACTCCAGTTGGTCCCCAGAACCCTGCCAGGAGTGATCCCTGAGTACAGAGCCAGGAGTAAGACTTGAATACCAGTGCATGTGGCTTAAAAGTAAATAAACAAAAAAGGTAGAACTATAATTATTTCCCTATATAAGATAGTTCTCTGTTATTAACTTATCCTAATTAATATCTAAAGCACTACAAATGATTACTAAATTTATAGGCTCTATGATGTTTAAACTTCTAACACAGAGCAAAAAAAACTGAAAACAAGTTTTTCCTTCATTTTGAAGTTCTTAATAATCAAAGTATATTTTTACTTCTAGATACCTTTGCAGCAGGAGAGAAGTCATATTTTGTGTACTCCTAATTTAGAGAAATCTTATTTACATAGTTTAAAATTAGTCTTGAAAATAGGAACATGAGCCAGAGTTGAATCTTCAATTATAATTTACAGACCCCTATGGAAAATATTCACTCTTGGCTTTTTTTCCAGGCACATGAGAATATACTCCTAATTGCAGTTTTAGACTTATTTTTCATTTACATTCTACTATAAGTATACAACTTCACTCTGCAACACAGGAGGTATCTAAAATAATTATTCTTTCCATATATCTTTTTTTATACATCTAAAACAATCTAAAATTTAATTATCTAAAAAATTTCCCATATATTAGTCCAAAGCAATAGTATAGCAGGTGGGGCACTTGCATTGCGTGCGGCTGGCTGACCTGAGTTCTATCGCCAGCCCCTGAGGACAGAGTCAGGAGTAAGCCCTGAGCTCTGTAGGGTATAGCTCCAAAAGGAAAAAAAAGATTTATTTTTAAGTCCTTCCATAGATTCAAAATAATCTTTTCACTTGTTTATGTGAAGTACAAATATTAACAGCCTCTTAACAACAACAACAAAAAAGTTAACATTTAATATCATCTATTTTTTGTCCACAAACTTGTGCTAATATGCTTAAATTAAGAAAAATCAATTATTTGTATCATCTGTAGCTGATCGATTGTCTTATCTACTGTGTTCTCATAGTTACTCTAGCATCTTCACTATACTAACAATACGTTACCTTCCAAAATTACTCTAAAGTGGGGCCGGAGCGATAGCCCAGCAGGTAGGGCTTTTGCCTTGCACGTGGCTGGCCTGTGCCGGCCCGGGTTCAATCCCCGGCGTCCCATATGGTCCCCCCGAGCACCGCCAGGAGTGATTCCTGAGTGCAGAGCCAGGAGTAACCCCTGAGCATTGCTGGGTGTGACCCAAAAAAGCAAAAAAAAAAAAAAAAATTACTCTAAAGTCAGACCTTTCTCTCTAGCTTTCTGTCTGACTGAGCTTCCAACACACATTGTATGGACAATGGTTTACGTTGGCATTTTTTCTCCACATGTAATCATAAGTTGTCAATGATATTATGGGCTCAAGTTCCTCCACATGATCAGATAAATAGAAAGAGGAGACACCTTTTCTCCAAAGTGTTTCTTGGATTCCATGTAAAAAAGAGGTCCCATTTATAAAACTGTTCTCCATTAGATAGATTATTGATATTGAACTTCAAGACTAGGGGAAGAAATACTTTGCCCATCCTGTTCAGTTCCCATGGCTTCTCCTCTAGCTCTACTCTGGCCTTTCTAGCTCACCATATTGCCTCTTCTTCAGCTTCCATCCTCTCTGGAATATGGAAAATGGCTAGTCCATATTTAATTTGGAACTGTTTAAAATTTTGTTCTGGATCTCTGACAGGTCAAAGAATTTAACAGATTTAAACTCTATTTTAGTTTGAATAGGGCAAGATTGATTCATAGAGACCCCGGAATTTTTTAGAAGCTAAGTGAAATTATTCTTCTACCACTATAAGTGGTGGAAAACGTACAAAAACTTGGACTACATGATCTCTGACTGCCTTCCACTGCCTGGTAAATTAGCCCATAGTCATCGATGAGTGTGAGCCATCAAACCAGGTTTATTTTCTAAATAAGTAAATAAATAAGTCCCGCAGGCAGATAGGAAGGACACTACCTGCAAAGCCGTCGTCCAAAACATCAGAAGCTGGCATAACACGTCCATTTTAACGGAAATGGGTTCTTTATTATTTAATCTGGACGGCTTCTGGGCGATTCATGAACCACTTATTGAATCACCGAGTTTAAGAAATCTGAAAAAAATATTGGGAGTTGGTAAACACCATCTCCTGATTGATCAATAGTATTTAGTGTTTCAGAATGACACAAAAGACTTTTTTAAAACTCTACTGGCATTTTAAAGCCATGAAATTGTTTTCAGTTGAACATAGTAAATAGTGAATCTCTATAACTCATAGAAACTCATTGTCAAAATCCACCATCATCTTTGACCTCCACAGTCACTAATGAAAGAAAGATATGCATTTTATTGGCTGAGCTGCAGTTTCTAAACAAGTCACCTTTCAAGATTTATTTTTCTTGAGAAAAGAAAGTAAAATAGACTGTTAAAAGTCTTTATGAGCTGACTATAAAACATAAGTTTAAATGTAATCCCTGATAAAAAAAATATCACTGGATTTTTTAAAAGTCACACATAGCTTTTAAAGCAATTAAGTTAACTACATTAATCAAAGGGAACAGAGACATTAAAGGTTACTATTATGTCCTTCAGGTGTCAGTAAATGGACCTCTTTAAAGAGCCTTTGCGTCTTTAAATATCTTTAGTCCTTGATCAGATTGAAAACAGAGTTGTTCAGTTAATATTAAAGTGGATATATGGACAACTCCTCAAATCTTTCTTTTGTATACTATCTACTACCAGCTTTAACTTTTTGGAGCATTCTTGTGAGGGTGAAAACAGAAATATTTTTATAACATACAGCATAAATAAGCCATTAGAACCTAATAAACTAACCATGCTCGTACATACGAAGCAACCAAGAGGAATTAAGACTTAAATAACGCTCTTGGTCTTTTGAGTTAGTTATTTTCATCAACTCAATAGAATGTTACATTACAACTAGTAATAATTTTACATCTTCCATCAAATCAGTGGGGGATTTCTTAACTGTATTTTATCAGTGACTTAGCGCTTCCTTTTCAGAGTGTTTAACAGTCTAAACATGGTTTCAACTAGGCAGGGTTTGGCAAGAGATCAAACCTGGTGCGTGTATTTGGGATACAGACAATCTTAATAAACGGGCTGTGCAACTCAAATGGGATAGAGGACCAAAAAAAGGTACTTTTAAAAAAGAAAGAGGTGGGGCCGGAGCGATAGCCCAGCGGGTAGGGCGTTTGCCTTGCACGCGGCCGGCCCATGCTGGCCAGGGTTCGATTCCCGCATCCCATATGGTCCCCCGAGCACCACCAAGAGTGATTCCTGAGTGCAGAGCCAGGAGTAACTCCTGAGCATTGCCGGGTGTGACCCAAAAAGCAAAAAAAAAAAAAAAAAAAAAAAATAAATAAATAAAAAAGAAAGAGGAAAGTCTTCAAAAACACACACGAATACTAAGTATGTTATATAGTTTGTCTTTCTGGTGACAGGCATCCAGATTCCATTATAAAATAAAGAGCCAAGTAAAGGGAGAAATTCCAGATCTGGCTTGATTTCTGGGGAGAGCAGATCTTCAACAATGTTTAAAATTTAGGTAATATGATCTCATTAAAAACATCTTGGAAAATGATATGGCTTTCTTTTTTTTTTTTTTTTTTAGAAAATCACCAAGTTTAAACTACCACAAATTCTCTGTGTTTTGTTTTTATAGTTCTTCACCCAGTTTGGGCAC